>JAMKQA010025782.1:0-31189 GCA_024699735.1 Posidonia australis
AAGAGAACTTACTGCAGAAGGGCTGGATAGACAATGATGCATGTGTTTTTTGCTCCTCTTTTGAAACTGTTATGCATCTATTTCTATTTTGTCCCTTCGTGCAGTTAATTTGGCATTCACTATCCAATGAATACATGTACCCAGCTTTTAATTCTATTGAGGACATACTTGCCATTCCTCCTGCCTTTAAACTTGCTGTCACCCTAGCTGGTGCACACAGTTTAGTACTTGTAGTTATTTGGCATGTTTGGCAAGAGAGAAATAATAGAATCTTCAGGAATTTGCATAGAAATCTATTTATGATCTTGAATGACATTACTGCTATGTTTCATTGTTGGGTAGATTCTTTGGCTACAGGATTTGAGAAGGCTGAGAATCTGCTGGCAGTGTCTGCTTTTAGATAGAGCAGAGAGGGGGAGCAGGAATTGGCTCCCGATAGTGAGATGGCCCTTGACACTCTATCAATTCAAGGCCATTTTTTACCATTGGTTAATATGCTACTGATATCTCACTCGTTATTATTTTTTGAAGGGCTGGTAGATCCAACCCTCTGTGTTGATACCCTTAACTTCTCATCAATACCAGGACATCTCATTTTTTTTTTTGAGGCTTTTTGTCACCTACTGTGTGACAGGGTAATTTTTGTAATATTCATAAGGTCTTTAACATTGTCTTATTGTGAGTGTAATTTTTGATAATATTAAAAGAAATATAACTACCGATTACCAAAAAAAAAAACTATTTTTTTTTAACAAAATCATTTTTTTAAATTGAAGATCATCAAATCAGCTTGATTTAAATTTTAAGCTTTTCACTAATATTTTCTAGGTGGATATCATCTTGCATATCAAAAAAATATCAGTCAACAAGTTGGCATCTATGCGTTAAAAAGTAGACATCTATGTCTCTAAGTCTTAAGACCTGTCGGTGTATTGTCAATTTTGATTAACACCTAGACTGTTTATTCACAACAAAACAAGCTAAATATATTTTAGGACATTGAAAGCAAGTTGATATGACAGCTAATTATGCAGACAAAGAAAAGGACGAGATAAAATGAAGTCTTGTGAACACTAGCAGACATGCATTCATTCATGTTGCGCAGAGTATTTTAGGAGTTTCAAATGGACAGCACTGTCAGTTTCATCTGTCTTTAAAAAAAATAATAATTGAAATTTGCTGATTTTTCCCCCTTCATTGAACGACTAATTGACGATTGTTAGCATACCATTATCAAATAAAATAAAATAAAATAGCATACCAAACAAATACTGACCCAATCAATTCAATCTGACCATGAGCATCAATTAACAAATAAAGACAGAGACTCCATTTGGAAATACGTACTTGTAGTTTTTTGTTAAAAAGTTTTTCTTTTCAGAAGAAAAAAAAACAATTTATTCATCCAAACCTTTTTTTTTCCAAAATGAGTTATCAATTTTTCTGTAATTTGAACTAAAAAAAACTACCGACAAAAAAAAACTATAATATATAACTTTTCTGTGATTTTTCTGTAATGACATGCGATTCTACACCTGAAAACCAAATAAGCACGTGTGAGTGACATCTAAGTCACTTAGTACGCGCTCCAAACACAAAAACCACAAAATCTCCGAAAAACTATAAAACTCATTTCTTTGATTTCTCAAATTTTGGTTTTCTTTTGAAAATTCTCTTTTCTTTTATTGGAAATCATTTGGGAATCCAATCCCAAATCCATACACTTTTCAAAAGCCATGTTTCTTTTCTTTTCTCAAAACATTTGGAAATTCATTTCAAAACCACATTCTCTTTCAAAACATACCTTTGCAATTTTCTTTTAAAATCTTTGGAATTCATTTTCCAAAACATATCCTTTTCAATACTTGGGATTCCTTCCCAAAATCACATTTTCAAATTCACATCTCTGACTAGATCCAACCTAAAACACAATGCTTCACGGGCTAAAAACCAAATCATAAATACAGGCTGGCAACTGGTAAAAACATCATCATTATTTCATTTCAGAATTTTAGGACTATTTCATCAGTCCAATCTTGACCACATCACATTTCTTTTTTTTTTATTCATTTCTACTTTTCTTTACTGTTGTTACCTTGATAAGGGGTAACCAAGCGTACAAGCAATAGGCGAGGACATCCTTTCCCCTACCTTCCTGCATTGCCGCGGTGAAATTCCCCGTGCGGAATGTCATCACCCCGGCCAACCGGTCTCAATTTCATTTTCATATGTGTACGGGGATACGTCTCTGATTGACACCCCATCAGTGACCCGAACAAATTGGTTCAATGACCCAGGCTCAGCCTACACCGTCGGTGACCCTAACAACTAGGCTTAAAAACCTAGGCTCTGCCTACACCGTCACAAGCTCGGTGACACGAACAACTAGGTACAACGACCTAGGCTCAGCCTACACCGTCGGTGACCCGAACAATTAGGCTCAAAAACCTAGGCTCAGCCTACACCGTTACGAGCTTGGTGACCACAGTCGTGTCTGGCAACTAGTTCATTGGAGCCTCATACTCCTACCACGTTGTCGACACCAACCCCTGTGGTCTCTTAACACATTATTAGTGTTCCATTTCAAAACTCTTTAAACTTTCTTTTCAAAATCATTTTATTCTTTTCGTTGCAAGACTCTATCTCCTTGCAACATTTGACCCTCCACTGGGGTCCCAACTCAAGCCTTGAAAATCATGCTTAAAATCATAAATTGGGTCTCATGCCCAAAACCACACAAAATCATCCTTTTCATTCATTTATGGGACCATAGCCTAAAACTACACCCAAATCTATTTATTTGGGTTTCACATTTCTCCATTTTATTACATGGGGAAAACATCATTAACATATACTCAACATACCATTAAAACCCTTTATCATTCATTTAAAACTCATATTTATGCATACCAGGTTCAGGACAAAAACGGTAGACCGAATCTCTAGTTCGGTATACCGAAATTTCCTGTTTCGGTATACCGAACATTTTTAGTATACCGAAAGCCCCTGTTTCGGTCGATCGGAGGATTTCGGTCTACCGAATCCTGGGATCTGGCTTAATCTGCCAGGATTTTGGCATACCGAATTCCTCACAGACAGGACACGCCCCTGTTTCGGGTAGTGAAAAATCGCCCAGGTGGGAGTCTCGATCGGACCCCCAAACACCTATCATAAATCATCAATAAATTATGGGGTGTAGACCGTTGAGTCTACTTCAAAACCTCTCAAACCATTCATGATTCCGTCCACCACATAGTTCATACGAAAATCACAAGAGAAAGGGGCTCACGAACGACTACTGTAGCCATCAACCCCAAAATTGCATTTCCCCCACAAATATCAATCCTAACCGCATGATATCTATATTCTCATGCTATATATCACATTCCAACCATTTTATGATTTTTCCACAATTTTTCATGCATTTATCTCAATTTCCATGCAATTAACCCATTGTTAAGGAAACAACGAGCAGAGGAAAGGGAAAGGGACGTGTACCTAGCTCAGCCCTCCGGCGACCTTTCCCCCACTCCAGCAAGCCTTCTCATGCCCCGGCGAAGCCTCTCCCACCAGCGGACCACACGAACAGCCACCGCCTCTTCCTCGGTTGCGCGCACGTCGTTCTTCCTCTCCCTCTTCCTCCTTGCGGCACAACTCACCATCTTCCACTCGCCTCTACCTCTCTTATCCCCTCCTCCTCCTGCATCACGCCAGCCACCCATCGCGTCGGAGATGACGGTGAGGCACGGGTCGCTGGATGGTGGTGGCACTGGTTAAGTAGGGTGAAGGGGAAGAAGACGGGTGTGTGGTGAGCTCGTGAGTGCGAGAAGGGAAAAAAGAAAGAAAGAAAAGAGGAAAGATCAGGCACGTAAATCGAGGCGACTGTACATCCTCAAGCTAGACTTCACATTGGTCCCAGATCACAAGCAGGTACACAGAAAGCCAACCACAAGCTCACACATCCAAGAAACAATAGATTATCCATTAATAAACCATTCAAGCAATATTACAATTAATTACATGGTTTACAAATAGAAATGCATAATCAGACTCAGATGTCACATGAATTCTACAGACAACTCACCTTAACTCATGCTAATGAACAGAAAGTGATTTACTCATGCTTGATTTCATTTTTCTTTTTAATTTTCTTGACATAAACTATGACTTTACTAATTTGTGATGTCTAAATTAATTGTGATGTTTATCCTATGACTCATATTTGATCTGTCGTTGCCTAACTTTTCTTGTCACTCTACTAATTTGTTACTGTGATGATGTGATCTTATTCTAGTAATTGTAAATTGAAATACTTTTGAATATGTCTAAATAATTATTGTGCTGTATATATATTTTATTCTTGATAGATCAAAGAATAGGGTAAATATAAAGTGATCACATAATACATCAAGACGCACTACACACACACAATAATAAATCACATATCAAAGGTATGCATCCTTGCACACCGGATGGCGTGTATACCACATGACGAAATTTCATCACCTTTCATGTGGTTTCTTGAGTACTATGATAGGATGTCATTATCTCTCACGTCAATGCACATTTTACCTTTTTTTGTAGATGTATTTTCTTGTAGGTAGGGGATTATTAGAAGTTAGGATTTAGAAATTAGGTTTAAAATTTAGCTATTAAAATTATACATGAACTAATTAAAATTTCTACCATCATAAGTGTGATCGCTCACTCATTAAGGTTGGTATATCTAAAAATTACATAGAACTTATATTACAATCACAAATGCGACAATGAAAGTGATAATCAAAATCAAAGTACCTAAAATACTAATCATGCATCATTCATCATTATACATAAATTTGTGGTTATCTTGTTTTAATTGAATAAAATGCCTAAATTCCTAATCATGCATCATTAATATTGCCATGTTGCTATCAACACATGTATTCATCAATATCATTGCATATTGTCCAGAAAATACAATAAAACTCATATACTAAGGGACATCACCTATTAAACAATATGAATTAGGGATTTCATCATCCTTTCCTTTGCTTATAAGTTATATAATTATCCAAATACTGAGGTGTTTTGAAACCTTTAATAAAATGAATGTAAACATCGACTCCTAAGGACTTGAACTCATTAGGATAGTTAGGGACTATCTAGTTTTAGGACAAGTTAAATTTTATTTTTAAACTAATAAAAAGAATCTCATTAAACAACTTCAACCTTATCAAAATAAGCTCTAATAATCTCATCTTATCATGTTATAAGCATGATGCTTCTCTTTTAGAATATTTTTAGAAAATCCAAACTTCTCATTATAACTTTATTTTTGTAGAAAATAATGTTTTCTTATGGTAATTGGATGTATATTCGAGTCATGAATGCATATGTATGTAACAGTTTTTAGCATGGTGTTGAGGAGTTTATGATTTTTGCATATAGTCAAGGTGAAGGTATTGTGGATAGTGTCAATTGAATTATATGACCTTGTAAACAATGTAAACTACTGAAAAAATAATCAAGAAAACATAAAGAAATGCATTTGTATAAGAAGGAATTTGTGGATGCATGGATACAAGTGTTGGTTTAAATGTGGAGACGTTCTTCATGACCGTGGAAATGTTGCTCTAGTTGTTATGGATTCTATTGTAGACATGGTAATAGACTTGACAGGCCTTAAGTTTGATCCTGTCATTGGTGAAGAGCTATATGGATAATCTCAAGAGTTTTATGAGTTACTAAAAAAGGTAGAGGAACCGTTGTATTTTAGTTGCAAGAATTACTTAAAGCTATCGACCAGAAATGAGTTATTAACTTTGAAAATAGACTATAACATGACAAATAGCTGCTTTGATGTCATGATAGGTAAAACCAAGAATAGCTAAAGTTTATCCACATGCGTGGGGAACAGTTGTGGTCAACTATTACTGTAGAGGCGCCTTGTAAGTATTTCTTGTGGTAGTTATTATAAAATTAAATTTACTTTATTATAATACACTTCTGTTTTATCATCTATAATTAACTTCTTATGTTTATTTTTACTGAATGGGTATACTAAATTGCATCGAGAGAAATACGGGCAACTAGATCTCGATGAACATCTAACATTCGACAAGTAACTTTGAAAGCAAGTTTCAAAAGAAAAGAACATGAGTAGTACGTTAAGAAAGCAATGTTGGGTGATCTTTATCTACATTATTCATATGAGTCTACTGTTGTTTTCATAGAGACTTTTACTACGGCTTTTGAATCTTCATCTCAGGCTTTCACCTCACTTGATTGGGAGTTCTTTTGTTCCTAGTTGTCAAAGATGATGACGAATTTGAAGCAAGGTTTACGTACCAAACTAACTTCACAAATAAATGTCAAAATTATTGTTTTGGAAAAGTAACTTGTAAGGTATTGTTTTATATAGACTTTCATATTTTATCTAAGTTTTAAAATTCTAGATTTACATTTGTTATGTTGAATTAAATCTTATTCTATAATTGTTATTATTTGTAACATATTGTAAGTTTGTTTCTTATGATTTTTAGGAGTTACACTTGCGAGGAGGATGAGTATGAGAACGATTGGTTGAGTGATATTAAGACATCAAAGCATTATTAGTAGTATATTCGCAACCTTTCCGTCCATAGATCTTTATCAAAAGATAAATCAAAGTAAGTTGTTAAAAAAAAACTGAGTTTATAATCAATGTTGTATGTATCATTTCATGTAGATGTTGTATTATATATTTAGTATTGTATTGTATAGATATTATGTGAACATATAAACCATTTCATGTAATTTTAATTAGTACTTTTGTTATGAATTCATGGATGTTTAATATGTGATTTAGTGTATTTGTGATTACATTTGAAGGTCAATTTAGCAGATATTTGTGATTTAGTATCATTGCTGTTGCTATTTTATTTTTTTCCCTCGTTCAGAAATAACATGGATAGTGCGTGGAAATGTACTTGCAAAGTTGCTATTTCTAGTAGTTTTTTTCATTTTCTTCTAGATTAACAATGACATTTCCTCTTAGTGTCCTCATTGTAAAGATTTATATGCTTCTCTAGAGAAGGTGAATAAAGAATTAATGATAACTAATAATTAAAATAACTTATATTAACAAATACAAGTAAATTGAATTGAAGATTAAACTATAAGCATACAAAGAAGGAGATGACAGATTGAGAACATGAGATACTTATAGTGGTTCAACCTTCTTAGCTTAGTCTACTCCTCGAGAATCTCTTTAGAATTCCCTATTCTGATATTGATTCCAGGTCAAGATTCCATCTCTACACCTTTCGATGAAACCCTCACTAAGACTCTGCAAAAACCATGATTTGTGCTCCTCACAACTCGAGAAGCAAATAAGTTTGAATGAAAAAGAAATACACTTGAAGTACACTAATAATCAAGTTGAAGTTGAAGAAAATAATAGGAATGAAATTGAGAACTCTCTTGTTGAAGTTGAAGACAAGAATAGGAAATGCTAGGAAACTCTTATCGAAATGATATATTTTGAAGCACTAGTGTGTGTGATGTGGTTTGTGTCAAAGTGGGGTGCCTATATATAGAGAAATGGGTGGCTAATGTAGGTCATATTGGCTATAAATGGTTAGTCATTCGGTAGACTAAATTACTTATAGTTATTCACAATGGTCAGTCAAATTGGTATGTTGAAATAAATTCTATATGTCGAATTGGTTCTTGGTTCTGAACCACTATAAACTAAAATTTCGGTATACCAAAATCAATTCAATATGCCGAAACACCTTCAAAGCCTTATTAAGAATTGTAATCAATGAATGATTAAGTTTGGGGCTTTGACTATTTTCCTAAAACACTTTGAGGATATTTGGGAGATTATTATAAATTTTTAAAATACAAAAAATTACATTCACATGAAATACAATTATAATAAGAACTTAATTTTTAATCTCCAAATAATTTGATTTGAATTGTTACGTAAGCTCCTTCTAATCTATTTTACCTTCTTTTTATGTCAAAGTCTATAAGAACTCTTTCTTGATCTATTAAGAATGGTTAGTACACAAATATGTTTTGTTATCATCAAAATCACGATGAAGTAAATTTAGTCAACAACCTCTCTTTTTATGATGATGACAAACTACAAATATTACAAAACTATGGAAATGACTTCCTCTTGGAGCATGCATTAAATATGTCAAATAAAAACATCAATGTTCTCCATAACTATATGAGTACAATAAAAGAGTATTAAAAAGATATAATCCAAGTTAAACACAAATATGCTCAAGTATGACTCAACTAAACTCAAATTAACATGGTAAGCTCAAATAGCTTTGGAATACTTATCGCTCAATTCTTTTTTGTCATAAGCAAAAAAAGAAGAAGAAGGTGTAAATTCATAAGAATAAAATAATATGAACAAGTGCATTATCAAAAGATAAAAGATATTCGATAAGTATCATAATCACTTTTCATAAAGTAGTCATTGAACCATAAAAGATATTCATTAAGCTCTCCCTCATTTTAAGCATGGGTAAAAAGAATTATTTAATAAAGATCGATATATATCATGAATAGTAAAAAAAAATTGTATCAAGTATCATTATTAATATAATCATGAGCAAGAATATGTAGTCATGTAAAACTCTCATTCGCTTGTTGACATGAGCAAGATAATGCAAGGAATCCAAATGTAGCAAAAGTAATAATCTTAAGCATTTTTAATTTGATACACCAAAAGTGGTGAATTTTAACAAAATAATCAATAAAGTAACATGATCCATAAATTAACATGATAAAGTATGATAATCAAGTTCGATCTTTTGGACATGTAAGGATTCTTTATATTGTCTATCCATGCATATATTGAAAGATTATAAAAATTTAAAAAATTTGATCAAGGTATAAGATAACCAATATGAGCACAAAAACGTCAATTGCAAGCAATTTGGGAAATTGAATTCTATGTAAGAATATAAGCATATTAATTTAAGAAAAATTGAGATGAAATTTAAAAAAATTAAATAAAAACATGTAAAATCATGATAAATGATTATTTGAGTGATATTATATTCAAATAATTTCATTAAGCATTCAATTTTCAATGAAAAACTTATAAACAATCATATTTGACTTCAAGCAAATAAAGCACAATTTTTCAATAGACAAGGTAATGGGATTACTAACATTTGCCAATGAATTATAGTCCCATGTTCCTTCTCCTCCTTAGATGCCCTCAAACACCTATATCACTTGAAACAAGTAAGGATTTTGTATATAGTTTATCTTAGGTCCAAATGTATTAATATTAGGAATTAAATTATTTTTGACTTTTAGAGTCCATTTTCCATTTTCTACTTTCTTAATGATAAATTTATATTTTTCATTATTTTTAGCTCTAACAAAATCATTTTTATATGGAATAACCTTTTTATGCACATTTTCAATTCTATATTTACTTACATCAAGAGTTTTTTTTAATTGAAAACTTACTTAAATCATTAAACAAACTTTTACTTTTGATTTTCAATAATGCAATGTC
Organism: Posidonia australis; assembly: GCA_024699735.1. Classification (NCBI taxonomy): domain Eukaryota; kingdom Viridiplantae; phylum Streptophyta; class Magnoliopsida; order Alismatales; family Posidoniaceae; genus Posidonia; species Posidonia australis. The sequence goes on from JAMKQA010025782.1 coordinate 9,518, forward strand.
ATTTTCTAAAATATCAATTTTGCATTTCATGATGTTCAATTGATCTTTCAAAATATTATTTCCTATTTCAAATGCTTTATTCTTATTTCTCAATTTATCATTTTCATTTGAAATCCTTTCTTTTTCAAGAGATACATCAACAAAACTTGTATTTGAGCTTTTACATATGACATTCAAAGATTTATATTTCAAATAAAGATTAATAAATGCTTCAAGTAATTCATTCATAGAAAAATCAACATTATTTAAAAATAATACCTGGGAAGATTTAGTCATGAAACAAGTACGAGCAACTTCCCCATTATCAAATGAAGTTTCTTCAACGGTTGAAGAGTCACTATCATCTTATGTAGCTTGAAGAACCTTTTTTTTCTTGATTTCTCTTTAGCCCGTCTTGTTTAAACTCTTATGCCACTTCTTTTGAAATCTTTTTTCCTATAAGAGTTTCTTGAACTTGTGAATAATAAGTGTTAGATCTTCCTCTTCATCTGAAATCTTCATTCGAATCATTCGACTTGATAGAAGTTTTAAAAGCAATACTCTTTTTCTTTGGAGTATCTTCAAGTTTCTCTCCTTCATTTGAACTTCATAGTAAGTAAGATTTCCTATGAGGTTTTCTAGGGAATATGTTGAGAGATTTCTAACTTCCTCGATAGTGGTAGTTTTCTTCTCTCAATTCAGAGTAAGATATCAAAGAACTTTCCTAACTAAGATAGTGTTTGATAATGCTTATGGAAAAACTGATTATTCTTATAAGCAGCGTTTTTGAACAAACTAGTTTTCACAGCTTTTTATAATCAGCTTATTTGACAGCTTTTATGTACAAAAAAAAGCTGACTTAATGAAATAATTTGGTGTAAAAAAATTGTTTGGTTCAACTTTTTAGGAATAAGCGCTTTTTTTCATAAGTTGGTTTTAATAATCGTTACCAAACGGACCTTAAATCACTTGAGGAATAGCTTTTACTAAAAGATTGTAAAGAGTAAGTAATTTCATTAAATCTTTTAAACATCTCACCAATGGTTTCGTGTGATTTCATTTTAAACATTTCATACTTACCAACAAACATATTAATTTTAGTCTTTTTAACTTTATTTGTTCCCTTATGAGTAACTTATAAAGCATTCTATGCATTATGAGATGTGTTGCAATTAGAAATACAATTAAATTGTTTTTCATTTACAACACAAAATAAAATATTTAATCTCTTAGCATCTAGTGTAGCTAAGTTCTTTTCATTTGCATTCCACTCCTTATAATTCTTTTTGCTAGAAGTATATCTATTTACAACTATATCCCATAAATCAAGATTAATAGATTTAAAATATATTACCATTCTACATTTTTAATAGTTATAATTGTTACCAATAAGGAATAGTAGTCTATTTATGCTTTGACCCTCTACAGTGTTAATATTTAAAGATGATGCAGCCATAATCTAAAAGATGATTAAATCTATACCTAGATAAACAAGACTCTGATACTAAATGTAAGGATGGAGTGAATAGATAATTAAGGATAATTAGCAATTAAAATAACTTTGTAGACACTCCGATTTGCAACCACTTGTTGGCAAATTTTTCCGAAAGAGCATACCATGGTTGTGACAAGGTATTTCTCAACACCAAAACCCAAATAGCATCTAAAACCTACCTAATGCCATAAACTAAACCCAATTCACAAGCCTAAGTCCATTGTTGGTCCAATTAATCAAACAGGCCCAAAATGTATGTTAGGTGCACCTCTTTGGCGCACCAACTAGGTGCAACTATGTAGCATACTTGCCCTATATCGATAGAATTTAGAGCGTTGGTTTGTTGTTTCATTGGATGAATGTCGACTCTCCCATTCCTTATTAACCATCAATTGTGCATGGACCATCATGCCTTCGTCCAACCCTATGATTTACACTTACCTATCTTAAACCATTCTCATGCATGCATCACATGGAAGAAGTAGAGACGCTTGGATTCCTTGGCTTTTGAGCTCCCAGCGGTTATGGTTTGGGCCACTTAAAACTTCCATCTCTCCTCCGATATGAAAGGGGGGATGGACACCTAGTAGTAAGGATCAGGCAACAATAGTCCATCTCTCTTTTCTCTGCATGCAACACCACCAGCACCTTGGCAGCCTTTCTCTCTCTCTCACACCCCTGGAAACCACATCCAAACACACCTCGAGAGAGGAAGCCTATGAGAAAGCGAGAGTCATCCTCCAAGCTTGTGAAAAAAAAAAACCAAAAAGTAGCTCCTTTGTTACATCCATCCATTCACACCTTTGGAAGCTCTCAACCAACCATCCTCCAAGCTCTCTTGGCATCTCTCGAGCCTTTTCCTAGCATCTCACGTAAGAGGAGAGAGAAGAGAGAGGAGAGAATATAGAAGAGAGAAGAGAGAGGAGAGAATATAGAAGAGAGAAGAGGGATGAGAGGAGAGAACATGATCTAAGGGGGGCTAGAAGGAACTCACAACACCAACCACTGCATATCAACTCCATCCTGCATATCAATTCACAACACTCCTCTCATCCCTGCAAAACCTACAACCCTGACCCCTAAGATCCCTGCCACAACCAAACATCACCTCATTGCAACGACCGCCTCGATGGTGTTTCATCATCGCCGACCATCCAAAGCCCAACCCTCACACAATAGCCCCCGCTCAGCCCTTGCATAGCCCTCGAACAACACTGCAAGCCTCCACATGGCACCTATATCTCATCCAAGCCTTGCATAGCCCCAACATGCACCCTTAGCAGATCCTCACGCCACCAACAAGCCACTGAACTCTTCCCCAACATAGCCTCGTCACCGTCTGAGCACCCACAACACTATCTTTCCAATTCTTTATTGCATCCCTTTGATTTGCATGAGCCACCCCAGTGCCATTTGTGAAGCACACACCTACCATCGTCCTCTCCTTCGGCCATAGCAACCTCCATTTTCGGGCACCCAAGCACTGCACCATTGTCCACCTCCCTCATGTTGCGACATAGCCACTAAGTAGTCCTCCAACCACAACATAGCCTCCTCCTACCACAACAAAATGTCCATAGCATCCCTGCATTCTAGCCTCGCTGTCTAGTCACACTAGAGCTATCGCAAGCCTCCATCACTAGGAGGCACATACCCCGGTCTTCCTCAAGTAGGCTAGGCATTTTTCCTCACGAAATTGAGCTTCCTTTACCTTTGTGTGATTCAATACTTGTTTGAGGGTCTGGTTCATTTCATTTTTGCATCATTATTGCATCACTGTTGCATGGAGAAGAGATGCATTCCCAATATTTGAGTGAGGTTGCTGGCCATTGAGCTCAGGCTTCAGCCCATCACTTTACACTCCTTTGTGCCACCTTCTCTCCTTGACGTTCCGCTGAGCTCGCGGCTTAGGAACCATTGGGCTTTGGTCGACTGTCACCTCAACAGTAGAATAGCCTGACATCATCTAAGAGGGCAGCCAATGGACATGAACACATGTACACACACTTGCACTACATAACACGACATTTACACCATGTTCTCCTCCTTCCTTATCCCTCCACGAATGCCACAGAAGCTCATTAGAGCTTGCAACCGGAGTCCATGGCTATAGGAGCCATTGGAACCCAACAGTAGTCCGTGGACATGAGAGGAGTGAGCTAGAAACCTTCGACCATGTTTTTTTGCTCCAGTCCACACCATGACATCCCATCTTGCTTCCTGGGTATTTGTTTATGCGTTTCAAGTGGCTTTGGATCATGGTTGGCCAATGCTTGCGACCTGAGACGTAGAGTGCTTGGAGCGTAGGTTTTCGGTGTGTTGGATCTGACACACATGCTTAGGACGTAGACTAATGCTTGAGCCCAATTTCATGGCATCCCATCCTACTACATGCTGATACCCATGCTTTCTTGTAGTGCCTTCCTCTTATACTTTATTTGAATTTTCTACGTGTGTTATGCATCCATGCTTTTTTATAGATATGGATGGCATTATAGTGGTTGGGATGGTGCATGTGAGGTCATTGCACTCGTCTTCTTGCCTGCTCTTCTCTCTTTCTTCTTTATCTTCTTACAGGGAGGAGTTGAGTAAGCTCATATTCATTGGCACTGTACTCCACTATCTTCTCTCTCTCTTTCTCTCTCTCTCTCTCTCTCTCTCTCTCTCTTTTCCACCCTACAATGCCATAGAGGTAGAATCTGTGCTTATAGCCCATCTCATGACTAAAATGGTCAAAAATTGTCGACGGAACCCAATTGGAAGTGGGGAGGATGAAGAGAACATGCCTGGACCCATTTCTTAGCATTTTCGTGTTTCTCAGCATCTAGGCAAACTCATGCGATACTCATTGGCACTATTGAATGCATGCAATTAGCCCTCAATGGCAAACAAGCTCACTGTCTAAAACAAAGTACTTGAGGCACACCAAATTGGTGCACCAACCTAGCGCATCATCCAGGTGCCACTCCCTTGCTTTAGGGTACAAACAATGGTTTTGCATCATGTTTTGCGTGTTTTCTCGAACAATTTTGGTTCTCGTGTTCTCGATCTTTTTCTTGTATATATTGCACTCACTTTTGCATGATTTTTAGCGACATACATCCATCTTAATACTAGTTTTGCACTCTATAAAGCGGGGGTACTTACTATGCATTCTCTTGTAAAGTGGTTGCTTTATCAGGCATTATCAACTCAAGTTCTTTGTGTCGACACTCAATTCAGAGTCTTAGTAGTGTAGCTGAGAAATAAGTTGTGTCCCATAACCTATTTTATTTGCATGGCATTAAGCATTTGGCTTTAGGCATAGACATCCATTAGCATAGCATTGTATATTGCCCTTGGACATACATAAATGACATCTTTATGCCGACATAGTCATATAAGCGAGCGATAAGCCACAAAAAACCGACTTGTTAGGCGCACGGGAGTGCCTAATACCTTTCCTGTGCATAACAGGGATCCTTATCCTATTTTTTGACATGTAGTGACCTTTCTTCTAACACGGATCGAGTCATATTTGCATTGTACGGTTTTCCTTATCTTTCGTTTTAAGTAGATTAAGTGGTGACTCCTTCACTTTATTATCTTTGCTATTTATTCCTTGCCTTGGTTTTTTTATCGTGACTTTGCTTGGCCTCGTGCGCTCGGTCATTTCGTGCCACGCATGAGTGGTCACTGGCATGGTTATAAACTTATATAAACTTATATTAACTAATACATGGAGTCGAAGATTAAATTGTAAGCATACAAAGAAAGAGATGAGATAAATTAAGAACATGAGATACTTAAGGCAGTTCGGCCTTCTCGACTTAGTCCATTCTTCGAAAATCCCTCAAGAATTTCCCTATTCTAATCTTGATTTCGGGCCAAGATTCTGCCTCTATACCTATTGACAAAACCCTCACAAAGACTTCGTAAAAACCACGGTTTGTGCTCCTCATAACTCAAGAAGCAAATAGGCTTGAATAAAAAAGAAATACACTTGAAACATACCAATAATCTCCCAAACACATAGGTAAACAAGTTTAAGAAAGGAATGGAATTAAGAGCTCTCTTGCTAAACATGAAGAAAAGAATGGGAAATGTTAGAAAACTCTTATCAAAATGATAGATCTTAGGGCACTTGTGTGTGTGATGTGTTTTGTATCAAAGTAGGGTGCCTATATATAGAAAAATGGGTGGCTAATGTGGGTCATAAAGGATATATACGACAAGTCATTCAGTATACCAAAACTCATAGTTGTTTACAGTGATTGAATAATTTGGTATGCTAAAATAAATTCGATATGTCGAATTGGTTCTTGGCTTTGGACCACTGAAAGCTCAATTTTTGGTACATCAAAATCAATTCAGTATGTCAAAATGTTTACAAAAACTCTATTAAGAAGTGTAATCAATGAATGATTGGGTTTTGGATTTCAGCTATTTTTCTAACATACCTTGGAGGAATTTCAGATATTATTACAAGTTCCTAAAATACAATAAATTACATTTACATGAAGTACAATTACAATAAGAACTTTATTTCTAATCTTCAAATAATTTGACTTAAATTGTCATGTAAGCTCTTTGTAAGGTTTATAAGAACTCTTTCTTGATCTATTAAGGATGGTTAGTATACAAATATATTTTATTATCATCAAAATCAAGATGAAGTTAATTTAACGAGGATATTTCCTTACAAAGGTGATTTAGCGATGACCTATATAGCGAGGACAATGTATCTTCGCGACGTCCTTTAGCGACGACTTATATATCAATGACATTATGAGAAAATATGTCTTTGTAATTCTGAGTTTTTCTTGTAGTGTCAATATACAGTATAGCATTGGATTTGTCTTACATCTCTTCGTCTCACAAAAAGTGCTCAAGAGCCACCTCACAAAAACATGATTGAATGAAGAATATTTAAATTAACTCACATACATTAGTTCTTGGTTTCTATCAAATTCGTATCATCTTCTATAGATAATTAAGCTGATTGTGTTTTCATGACCAGGGACCATGATCACGACGTAACACCTGTTGGATCGTAATCAACAATGGATAATCAGACAAGAAAACAAAGCGCATATGATGGAGAGAGCAAATGGGCAGACGACATTTAGTGATCCAAATAAGAAGACTCATTGTTAATCATGGTGCTTTACATGGGCAACACACGAGACAAGAGCTCACAACATGGATCAAAGGTGGGTTTTGGTCTTGGCCTTGGCCTCTCAGGATGAGTGCTAGCTGTATGCTGAGTTCTTTACCTGTGAAAGTTAGGTTTCATGCAGTGGTGAGTGGGGATTGTTGGATGATAAACGAGAGGTCCCTTCCACTTGGGTGGGGTGTGTCGGTTGGCCTCCTTGGTGGGTGGCATGGAAAGGGAGCTCCAATCCATGGCTGCATCATATGGCACGATTGATTCATGTCCACCTCTTCTTGGTAAACTGGTAGGTGAGACCCAATAATTAATTGGATGTTGAGGGTCTAATCAGATGATTTAACTTGTGGATTCCATTTCAACGATCATTTCATGATAGCTTTATCTCTATCATGAAACAAATACAGGCATTTCACTTGGGTTCAGTTGTATCCTTCTCACTTGGGTCTTGAGTTTTTACACCATGTTTGGTTTCCAATCATTTGGGTATATATATATATATATATATAGTTTCCAAGGAAGTGACAGGTATTGCACACTTCGAATACAGTAAACGTGAGTGCATGGCCCATGAACCATGCGTGCTTCTTGTTCTATTGCAGGATCTAATAATACCAGAGAACATATGTGGAATGCTTTAGGCTTCCATCTAAAGATGATCATCCCATGCCCAAGATTTCCAAGAGATCTCCAGTTTGCAAAATATGTGGAGGATGGGGTCCTTACCATCCTTGAATGTATAGTTCTTATGACCCTTCGGGTTGCTATATTTTAGTACATGATCTCTAGTCTGGAATTTTGTCAAACAAGAACGAATGAGCATATTTGGTGAAGGTTGGCACGCATGGAAATGGGATGGCCTACTCTCATTGATGGATGTCGCTTTCTATTCTATCCATAATTCTCTTTATACACAGAGAACAAAAGTACATCTACATAAGAAATTTAAGTATTATTGACAAGATATATACAGTGCATGTGCTGAACTTGAGGTGAAGCTTGACATGCTTCTGAAGCAATAACAGAATCGAGTTCAAAGTGGTTGTAGGATCGATTCTTACAAGTAGCTTTTATGCAATATGATTCTATCTATAACAATTTGTTTAGTACTATACAAAGGATCAACTTATTTTTCTTTCTAAATGTAAATAAAGAAATGTTGGTAAGCCCTGGACATGGTAAGGTGCCAAGAGAGTAAGACGTTTATTTTTAGGTTTACCAGGCATTCCTCATCCTTATTCCTTTAGTTTACTAGTAATCATGAATCATGATCATCTTTTATTATTATTATTATTATTATTGTTTTCTGTTCAAGGTAGAAAGGGATTTAAAATGTGAAGTGGTGAATGGGTGATGTTCTTTTCGTTGCTGGAAATATTGAGAGGTTTTAAACCTTTTTTTCTTGGATTAGAATGAAGAGAAGCCCCATGAGTCATGATGCACTTCACTGGTTGACATATGATGACCCACTTATTTCTAGTCCCATGGAAAAGACCTCCTCCACAAATCCTTCCCACTAAAAAGTAATCTTTATTTTATTTGACCAAAACTGGGACTAAATTCTAGCATATCGTACTGGGCTACAAAAGTTTAGGGCAGTTTTATTTATTATGATAGACCTCAGAGATTCTTCTTTTTTTTTTTCCCCTCTCATCTCAAGGATACATGCCATGTCACAACCAACAAGGCAGTTTATGAACTCATAAGCATAAAAATATATCAACTAAATATAAAGTTGGAAAACAAAAACGAAAAATAACCATCAGTTGGTGCTCTGTCGATTCACAAGTCTTCGAGTTTAATAAAGAAAGGAAATGGACTTAGCCCTCCCCTTTAAAGCATTGTAACGTGTGGATTTCATATTGTCACTGCTGCATTTAGATTAGATGACCAATGGCACGTTCTGACATTGATCATCATTTTTCCTTTCATTCTTTGCATGCTTGTGGTTTCTATAAAGAAGAAACATTTAATGAAAAGTCCTGCGTGTCAATAGTTTTTGTCCTGAGAGAACACCAAGAAACTTCCAATTCCAAACCCACGGTTGTGTTCAGAGGTTCCATTCTGTCAGTCCAATGAAGCTTGACAACTGCTGCTGACACCTCACACCAGAACTTCCTCCCTTCAGCTACTGTCAACTCCCACCCCTCCTCCTGGATTCTGGAAGACAGCAGTTGGACGGTCGATCACTGGTGAAAACAGAGAAGATGAAGTTCATGAAGCTTGGAGCTCGTCCTGATATCTTCTTCACCTCTGGTTCTGTTAGGTATGGTGAATCCAACACTCATGTTATATCATGATGCTTCTGCTATGGATCTATCTTGGATTCTGGTTTTGATTTTGGGCTTTGGGTTTTGGGTTCCCTTTTTCCTTCATTTGTTGTTACAGGTCTGTTTCATCGGAAATTGCGACAGACATCACAATCCAAGTCCAGGACACCAGATTTCTTCTTCACAAGGTGAAATCGCAAACCCATACATACATGCCTACTTCAGATGTTTGTGTTTCCTTTCGATCTATACTGTAAAAATCTCATCTTTTTGGTTGTTTCATCGTTTTTTTTTTTTTCCTTTTTCAGTTTCCTCTCCTCTCCAAATGCACCCACCTGAAAAGACTACTACTTGAAGCACCGGCACCGGAATCACCGCCACCGGAGACGGTAGTATACCTCGCCGAATTCCCGGGCAGCGCCGCTGCTTTTGAGCTCTGCGCCAAGTTCTGCTACGGCATCACCATCACTTTTAGCTCCGCCAACATCGTCGCTGCCCTTTGTGCCGCCGAGTACCTCCAGATGTCAGATGACCTGGAGAAGGGCAACCTCGCCGGAAAGCTCGAGTCTTTCCTCTACTCCTGTGTCCTCCGGCGGTGGAAGGACTCTTTGGTGGTCCTCCAAACCACAAGGAAGCTGCCTCTCTTGTCGGAGGAGCTAGGCATCACCAGCCGGTGTGTCGACTTCATCGCCTCCGCCATCGTAGCGAGCCCTTCGGAACCAAATTCCGGTGGATGGTGGGCAGAGGACATTTCTGAACTGGGCATAGACCACTTTTGGAGAATCATGGTCGCCGTGAAATCTGCCGGAAGAGTCCCCGGAAGGTTTATCGGAAGGGTGATGATGGTCTACGCGCGCCGATGGCTACAGAACTGTGGGTCGCATACCTCGAGTGATGTCGCAAAGAAGCAACGGTCAATTCTGGAGAAGATTGTGAGCTTAGTGCCGATGGAGAGAGGGTCCGTTCCCTGTGGCTTTCTTCTCCGGTTACTGAAGTTGGCAAATGTGCTGAAAGCCGCGGCCTCGACAAAGATGGAATTGGCACGGAGGGCTGGAATTCAGCTCGAAGAGGCGGTTCCAGGGGACCTTTTGATACCGGCATTGTCGGAGAAAAGCGAGATCGTTTACGATGTCGATGTGGTTATGCTGATGTTGGAGGAGTTCTTGATGCAGGGGCGGCATAGCCCGCCGGAAAGCCCACAGTGGCGGAAGCAGGACGGGTTTGAGAGGAGGAGGCTGTCACGGTCTGCCGAGGATGTTGAATTTGAGAGTGGTCGGAGGTCGTCATCGGTTTCCCATGGATCCAAGCTGAAAGTGGCAAAGATCATCGATGGATATCTGCAGGAGATTGCAAGGGATGTGAATTTGCCCATGGAGAAGCTAGTGGTTCTCGCTGAGGCTGTGCCGGAGTTCGCGAGGACCGATCATGACGATCTCTACCGAGCCATCGACATCTATCTCAAGGTAATTATTGGATGGTTTTGTTAGATATACAAGTCACTTCATCAGACGTATGCTAATCTACATATCGCGATTATGCACAATTCTTGCATCACTTTGAACTCCTCCAGGAAAAAAAACTAAAAGCACTCCAAAATCGTTGAGAACCTGTCCATCTATCGCTTCATTATATCTATTGGATAGCTGATTAGTTTCAGCAAAGCTCATCACTTTGTATTGCTGTTATGCCTGCATTTTAATTTTTAACGGTACCATTTTAGTTATAGATATGCATAAGATACGTGTATGCATTTCACTCTTCATTATAATCTCATGACTTCTTGTTGCAGATCAGTCACCAGAAAAGCTTTCCATTAGTTTTAGGTGTCTGTTAAATGTCAGAATTGATGTATGCACTTGTTTGTAGTAGAGCATTCACAAGTAAAAATCCCCTTGAGCTCCACTTGTTTCAGGGGGATTTATACTACCGTCGAACCAGTGCTTTGTTTGATGTATGCAGTGATTTTCTAAATTTTTTTTTCAGTCTCTGTTTCAAATAGTCTTAATGAGAATAGCATAACTTAAGATCTGATGAACTGATCTGAATTTTTGATGTAATCAGGCCCATCCTGACCTGAACAAGTGCGAGAGGAAGCGGTTATGTCGAGTTCTGGACTGCAAGAAGCTCTCAGTAGAGGCATGTATGCATGCTGCGCAGAACGAGTTGCTTCCACTGAGGGTAGTGGTACAAGTCCTCTTCTTCGAGCAGGCGCGTGCCACACTTTCCGGCGGCCATGTGAAGGACTTGCCAGGCAACATCAAGGCATTGCTGGCGAGCACGGTCACGCCGCATGAGGGCGATGGATGGAGCATTTCAGCCGTGAAGTTCGAGAAACCAGACGTCGCCACGCTTAAAATGAAGCTCGAGGAAGGCCATGTTGGTGGCGTGGATGGAGAGGAAGATGACGGTCTTCTGAAGAGGAACGGATTGACGAGGAGCTCGTCTTCGAGATTCAAAGCGTTTTCCGCCATTCCTGACAAGCCCAAGAGGATAATCGGCAAGCTGTGGTCTTTGAGTAGAAGTACTAGTCAGAGACACCCAGACACTGCTTGAACTTCAGCTTGTAATGTGAATTAAGTATTGTATTCTTTAGTAGGATTTGCTTCCAATGTTGTTGCTTGTAATTTTCCAAGTGTTGTATTAATCATGAGTTTATTTCTTATGTGGTTGTAAAACTTTGGCTTTAAACCAAAGGATATTAACCAATTGTGGGAGAATCATTGACAAAAACAGTGGGAGTGGATGTAGACATGTAAACTGGGCCAGCCAAGCTCACGGAAGACTTGACCCGAAGGGACCTGGATCAGGTAAAGCTGGTTGGTCTGGGTCGAGCTAGGTTAGGCTAAATTTAATAAACACACGGCCTGACACAGTCCAAGACTTCTCATTGGATTGGGCTGTAGGCTTGACGGATCGGACCCGATGGAGTCGGTCCATTGATTGGTTTGTTTTAAAAAAATTGAAAAAAGATTTTATTTATTATTAAATATTTAAATATTTGATATATACCGTGACCTTATCGGTGATTACTTCGTGCATGACGCGAAAAGGTCGGACATATAAGATCGAAAAAGTTACGACAAAAGACCAAAGTAAAAGCTAAATAATACAAAAAGGAGAAAAAAAAAAGGGAGTCGCTATCTAGTTTATTTTGGATCGAAAGACAAGGAAAACTAAATGTAGGAAAATACAAGGAAAGCGATGCAAATGCGAATACGATTTTCCATGTTTAATGAATGCGACAAATAAGTCATTACGTGCTAGAGAAAGGGTAAAGACTCTTATTACACATGTAAAAGGTGTTAGGCATCCTCATACTCCCAATGAGTCAATCTTTCTTAACTTATCGCTCGCATATGTGGCTAATGCATGTGTGTTTGCTTATATTTAGGATGCATACTTGATGTCATGCTAATGCAAAAGAAATAGGGTGGAAAACATATTATCTAATGCTCAGTAATGCTACATGCGTTCTAGACCACGGCACTCGTACATTAGAATGACGCTAGTACGATCCATTAGGGATGTACACAGGATCATTACGTCTTGTCAAAAGAACTCGATATAATAAGCATCATCGCCTTATTAGATGTAAATTAAAAGTTAACATAGACGTTTGCAATGCTAAATAACATGTAAAAGTATAAGTTAGATAGGCACGAGGATAGATCAGGAACACAATTGCCAAAACCAGATAAGAATGCCATGCAAAACAGGGGTCAGCTTCACTATCTGTGCTCTGGACCAGGGCATGGTGTGCCTAGTACTTGCGCCACCTTAGTGCGCTTAGCGATTGCACCACTTTGGTGCATCCCACGTACTCTGTTACAGATTGCAGGCTTCATCACTGACAATGGCAGAGATTATGCTTTCGAATCGTGCAAGTGAGTGTATGAGGAGCATGCAGGGATGATGATGAGAAGGGCTAGAGGTTGAAAGAGATCCTAGGATGCACGAATGTCTCTGCTCGTCTTCCTCCTCCATTGTTGGGCTCTATCAATGTTCCTGGTCGTGAACTTGAGCTGCTGGCTCTAAGAATCCATTTTAGCATGACCAGAGGGTGGAGGGAGCAAGAGGGAAGAAGATAGATGTGATGCAATTGCGGATGAATGTGATGCGGTCCCTCCCCAACCTTCGTTGGAATTCCACGGGCTCGGTCGACTGTGGAGGCGATAGGGAACACTGATGAACTTCCTAGGACGGGCTTAATGGAGAAGGGGAGGTGGGTAGCGCGTCAGGACGGGCTTACCTAAGGCTCATGGGCCGATGGCCTAGCACGGGTAAAGAACCCATTGCTGGCGGCTAAGGAATGCAGTGCATAGAAGGCAGAGAATAAGGAGAATTCAGACGAGGAAAGCATGCAGATGCTACGATGATGAAGCTAGGAAAACAAGAAAAAAAATAGGAACATACGACATCCATGTAGGGGAAAAGACATACCTGTGAACGGATGGTTTGTCCTTCCGATGTGTGGTTCGTGATGGTGCTTCTCTAGGTTGGTGGTGCTCAACAACAAGGAAGGTGGACAGAGGAGGCTTGTGGTGGTGCTAAAGATGCTCATGTTGTTAGAAATATATTTTGTTTTGATTATTACACCTAGACTAATGAATTTTTTTGTATATTTTCATGAAAGAAAAACGTTGAAGAAATTACTTGTTGTAAATGTATATACAAAGACATACTCAGAAAAAGGTGGAAGAAATTACTTGAGTCATATAAACTTTATGATATGTTGTAAATGTATATGTAAAGTCATACTTGGCAAATTGGTTGTGAAATATATGAAGTATCAAAATCGACATACCGAAGGAAATCGGTATATCGATACAGGAAAAATCGGTATACAAAACGGAACTCCGAAATTAAAGATGAAGAATCATAAACGGCATACCAGAGAAAAACGGCATACCGGAGCAGGAAAAATCGGCAAAAGTAACATAACTCCGAAAAAGACTGTGGAGATAAAGCTGAAGATAAAACGACATACCAGACTAAAATGGTATACTGTGTCAAGAGAATTCGGCATACCGAAATAAATCCGACATACCGAATTGCCCGAGTGTTGCTGATTGAAGACAAAAATGGCATTCCGGAGGTCAAAACGGCATACCGATAAACTAGTCGTTTATGACGGTTTTCTAGTCGTTAGACACATCTTTTGATGGTTCTTTGGCTATAAATAGGACCTTTACAAGCTTTGATAGGATACACATCACATTCATATACTTGTAACTCTGTATTTCCGTGCTCAAACTATGTCCTACATTCTCTTCACAAGCGATATTGTAATTCATATGTAAAAGCGCTCTGTGAAAGGGAAGACACAAGTTGTAAAGCTACAAGGGAATGCTCTAGCTTCTCGTGGAACGAGAAGTGGAAAGAGTAAGGATTGGGTTGGTGGGATAGCCAACATAAGTAAGTATTTTATTGCTTTAAGTATAAAGGAGAAAATCTCAAGAGGGTCTTGAGGAGTGGACAAGTATGTTATTGCTTTAAGTATAAAGGGAAAAATCTCAAGAGGGCCTTGAGGAGTGAACTAGGCCAAGGTTTTGGCCGAACCATAATAAATAGCTTGTGTATTTGATTTCTCTCATCCCCTTCTTATGCATGTATTATTCTTAACCCTTAAATTTATATGCTCGTTATCAGTTGCTTGTATACTTTGTTATTACACATCATTTAGATTAACTTGTAATTAAAATCGGAAAAATTAATATTAAAAATTAAAATTCTCTATTCACCCCCTCTAGAGAAGCCTTTCGATCCAACAATTGGTATCAGAGTAAGGTTTTCTAGAACTAGATTAATTATCTACTAGAATATATGGCTTCTTTATCAGTTAACAATAATATTGTAGAGGGACAAAGCATTAATAGACCATTATATTTTGATGGAATAAATTATAGTTATTGGAAATGTAGGATGATCATTTATCTGAAATCAATAAACTTTGAATTATGGGATGTAGTAATAAATGGATTTACCTTGAGTTCCACATCCTTTAGAGAGTGGAATAATGAAGAAAAACTACTTACACAATTAGATGCTAAAGGATTAAACATATTATTTTGTGCTGTTAGTAAGGAACAATTTAATAGAATATCAAACTGCAAGAGTTCCCATGAAACATGGCATATTTTAGAAGTCACACATGAATGAACCAACCAAGTTAAAGAAACAAAAATAAACATGCTTGTTCACAAATTTGAACTATTTAAAATAAAAGACAATGAACCTATAAGGGAAATACAATCCCTTGTCAAGGATTATTCTCAAAGTGAACTAGTGAGAAAAATCCTTCAGTCTCTTATCCCTAAATGGGAAAAGAAGACCACTGCCATAGAAGAAGCTAAGGACCTATCAACATATTCCCTAGAAGATTTAATAGGAAACCTGACTTCTTAGGAGGTCCAACTAAAGGAAAAGGAAGAAATTGAAAGCTCTACGAAGAAAAATATAGCACTAAAAGTTACCTCATTAAAATATAGCTCTAAGAAGAACATATTCCCTATCCGAAGATGAAGATGAAGACATAGCCCTATTAACTATAAATTTTAAGAAATTCATTAAGAGAGGAAGATTTCAGAAGAAATTAAACACATATCAAGATAAAAATAAAGAAAAAGATGATCCATCCCTATGCTTTAAATGCAACAAATCAGGACATCTCAAAAGAGACTGTCCACTTTTAAAAATGAAAATTAATAAAAAGAATGAAAGACCCATCAAGAAGAAAGCTCTTCAAGCCACGTGGGATGAGAGTGACTCATCTTCTGATGAGGACTCTACCTCATAAAGTGAAAAAGCCAACATGTGCTTCATGGCACAGGCTAGTGAGATTAGCTCTTCCTTTAACATGGAAAACATCAACATGGAGGAACTCCTGGAGGCTTTTAATTAATTATATGAAAAATATAAGACTCTAAAAGCCATAAACAGAAGTCAAAATGAAAACATAGAAAAACCTACAAATGAAAACAAGAAACTAATTAGTGAAGGTAAAATCTTGCTTGATGAAAATGATGAACTAAATTAGAAAAATATTGAACTAAAGGAAGAAATCAAACATATGAAATATAACATAAAAAACCTAGAAAAAGATATTACAACATTAAAAATCAATAGCAATGACCTACTTAACACAGTAACTAAATTCACAAAAGGAAAAGAAAACCTAGATAAAATCCTCTCTAGTCAAAGACATTCATTGAACAAACATGGAATTGGATATTCAAAATTTAATGACACCCCATATGAAAATGGATTCATAAGAGCAACTACAAACGAAAAATACATCTTTGTTAAAAGAAGACAGTCAAAATGGGTTAACAACAATCAAATTAAAATAAATGATAGAAAAAAAAATTAACAATGATGTGGGTACCTAAGACCTTGCTTGCATCCTATGATGCAGGAAAATCATGAACTCCAAATTGATCTTAGACAGTAGATGCTCCCGCCATATGACAGGAGATCATAGACTCTTATGTACATTGAGCACCAAAGAAGATGGAGTGGTCACGTTTGGTAAATGTAGGTAACACTCACAATTCTTTTATTGAAAATGTTCTACTTGTAGGTGGTTATAAGCTAATTGTGTGACATAGGTTATAAAGTAATGTTTGAAAAACATGAATGTACTATAATAGATATTAAAACTAACGAAATCATATTTATTGAGAAAAGGAAAAATAATGTGTATAAAATAAAAATTTCACATAAACCTGATATGACTCTATCTTGCCTTGCGTGTTCAAATGATGAACATTGGTTATGGTATAAAAGACTTGGCCATGCCAATATGGGACAACTTTCAAAATTATCCAAAATTAAACTTGTGATAGGGCTACCAAAAATTGATTTCAAAAAGATAAGCTTTGTGATGCATGTCAGTTTGGAAAACAAATCAAATCATCTTTCAAAATTAAAGATATGGTTTCTACTTCCAAACCACTAGAATTGATTCATATGGATTTATTTGGACTCAGTAGAACACTAAGTTTAGGAGGTAAAAGATATGTTTTTGTTATTATCGATGATTTTTCGCGCTTTACTTGGGTTATCTTCTTAGTAAACAAAAATTATGTTTTCATTGAATTTAAAATGTTTTGCAAGAGGGTTCAAAATGAAAAATGGTTAAAAATCATTAAAATAAGAAGTGATCATGGAAGGGAGTTTGAAAATGATGATTTTGAAATTTTTTGTGAAATGAATGACTTTGAACATTGCTTTTCTTCTCCAAGAATCCCTCAACAACATGGAGTTGTAGAAAGAAAAAATAAAACCCTTCAAGAAATGACTAGGACCATGCTTTGTGAAAAAAAAAACGCCAAAGCATTTTTGGGCCGAAGTTGTAAATACTACCTATTATATTTTGAACCAAGTTTTAATTCGACCAATTTTAAATAAAACCCCATTTGAACTGTGGTTTTGCAAGACCCATAGAATATCTTATTTTAAAATTTTTGAATACAATTGCTTTATCTTAAACATTAAAGACAATTTAGATAAGTTCGATCTCAATGCTGATGAGGGAATATTCCTTGGATATTCCTCTAGGAGCAAGACTTATAGAGTTTATAATAAAAGAACATTAATAATGGAAGAATCAATGCATGTAAATTTTGAAGAAACTACTGAAACTAGATAATAAACATAAATATTGATGATGATCAAGAAGAAAATGTAAACACATTAGAAAACCAAACTAAGGAATTAAAACTCAATAATGAACAACCTTGTCATAAAGATTGGCAATACGTGTATAAACATCCCAAGGAACTCATCATAGGTGAAGTGTCCAAAGGAATCCAAACACGATCCAATCTCGATCAAGGTTGTGCAACTTATGCTTTTATGTCATCTATTGAACCCAAAAATGTAATTGAAGCTTGTGATGATGAATATTGGGTAAATACCATGCATTAGGAGTTAAACCAATTTGAGAGAAACAATGTTTGGGAGTTGGTTTCAAAACCTAAAAATCAACAAGTTATTGAAATGAAATGGATTTTTAGAAATGAAATGGATTTTTAGAAATAAATTAGATGAATCTGGGAAAGTAGTTAGAAATAAGGCTAGGCTAGTAGCTCACGGTTATAATCAGGAGGAAGACATTGATTTTGTTGAAACCTTTGCCCCTGTAGCTAGATTAGAGTCAATTAGGATGTTGTTAGCATATGCTGGTCACCTAGGGTTTAAATTATTTCAAATAGATGTGAAAATTGCCTTTCTAAATAGATTTATTGAAGAAGAAGTATATGTCAAACAACCTCCTGGCTTTGAAGATGAACTCAATCCAGATCATGTTTACAAATTAAACAAACACTTTATGGACTCAAGCAAGCACATAGGGCTTGGTATGAAAGATTAAGGAAATTTTTACTTGATCAAGAGTTTTCGATTGGTGCAATTGACTCTACCCTGTTCATAAAAAGGTTAGAAAATGGCATTCCAATTATCCAAGTATATGTGGATGATATCATTTTTAGATCAACTAATGAGAACCTATGCAAAGATTTCTCCATGATTATGCAAAAAGAAATTGAAATGAGTATGATGGGAGAACTGACATTCTTTCTAGGGTTACAAATAAAGTAAACTAACGATGGAATATTTATAAACCAAGAAAAATACACTAGGAAATTATTGAAGAAATTTGGAATGGATCGTAGCAAAATAGCTAAGACACCTATAAGCATCTCCACTAAGTTAGAAAAGGATGAGAATGAACAAAAAGTAGATCAAAAATTATACAGGAGGATGATTGGATCTCTGTTGTATTTAACAACAAGTAGACCTGATATAATGTTTAGTGTATGCTTGTGTGCAAGATTTCAAACATCACCTATGGAATCACATTTGAAAGCTGTTAAAAGAATTCTAAGATATCTTCAAGGGTCAATTGATTTTGGGTTATATTATCCTAGAAGCACTAGCTTTGGATCTTATAGAATATAGTGATACTGATTATGCTGGATGTAGAACTGATAGGAAAAGTACCAGTGGAACTTGTCAATTTCTAGGATACTCAGTCTCTTTGTTTAATAAGAAACAAAATAGTGTTGCACTTTCAACAATAGAGGCTGAATATATTGCAGCTGGATGTTGTTGTGCCCAAATTCTATGGATGAAACAAACCCTAAGAAATTTTAATATAATTTTATCAACAACTCCAATATTTTGTGACAATACAAGTGCATTCAATTTATCTAATAATCCAGTTCATCATTCTAGAATTAAACATATAGAAGTAAGACATCATTTCTTAAGAGACCATGCTCTTAAAAATAATATTAAGTTAGAATTTATTCCAACTAAAGAACAATTGGCAGATATATTTACCAAACCTCTTGATGAACAATAATTTATTAAGATTAGAAGAGATCTAGGAATTTGTAAACTATCAAATATAACATAAAAATCAATTACTCTGAGTGCTTTTTTGGAATACCGAAGGTATCTACCGAAAATTACTGGATCGCCATACCGAAATGGAATAGTATACCGATTTTTTTTACAGATTTTTCAGAATAGATTTTTCGACATACAGAAAATATACGGTATACAAAAATCTCCTGAGTCACCATTTTCGACACACCGATGCATGTACCGAAGCATGTTCCAAAATCTCCTGTAACTGATTACGACATACCAAAATTATTTTGGTATACCAAATTCGTCACAAATTCTGTTTAAAAACCCAAAACTTAGGGCTTTTTCTCACTTGTTTTAATTTCCGACTGACCGATTCTCTCCGCCGACACCACTCCCTATCCTTCCCATCTGAGAATCTCCTCACCACTAATCTCATATGCCTTCTTCGACCCTTCCTCACCTCTTCTCTATCGTTTTCGAACCCTTATTGAGGATGGCTCCTAAGAAAATGCTTGTGTCTCGCGGAAAAAGGAAGCAATCAAAAGAAACACCTGGGACTTCCGATAGTCAATCTCAAAAATATCCTTTCATCGACAATGAGACCGTGCAAGCTCACCGAGAAAGGTTTGCCAACAGAGAGGTACTTACTGGAAGGAGAATACTTTTCAATGAACTTGATTCCATTAAGCTTCTGTTTGAGTTCTAGGGTTTAATCCCTTTTTTAAGTTCCATAGGTGATAGAATGTACTATCCTACCCTACTATCTCAATTTTATGCTAACATAACCTATTCTCACTCATTAGCTCAATCTTATATTTGCGACAATATCATAGATTTTGATGATGTCTTACTAGGTTAGTTTAAAATCCCATCTTCAAGGACCGACATCACTTTATCCATTTATGAGTTAGATTGGTCCTATACTGAAATCAATAAAGTAATATCCTTGAATCCTAGAAGCACTTTTAAACCCAATAAGATTAAACAACTCACTAAACAATCTCGTATTATCGCCTATATTGTGGCTGCCAATCTAGTCCAAAAGAAAGGCCACCAAGATGAGTTGAGTGAGCTTACTTGTAAGGCGGTCTATGCCATTGTCAAACAAATTCCAGTTAATTGGGGTCAAGTGATTTTTCACTGTATCACTCATGTCAAAACTAAGTTATTTTTTGGTCATCCTCTAACTTATTTGTTTGAAATTTACAACATTCCTCTTGATGATGAACCAAGCCTTCTTGTAAAATCCAAACCGTTAGGAACTCAAGCAAAGGCTAAGATGGAATAATCCATTGAGCTTCATAATAAAATTAGAAATCTTCCTGAAGGTTCCTCTTCTGTACCACCACAAACACAAGCAAGAGATGAAGGTGCCAGTTCTGAAGCAGAAGCCGAAGGAGAGTCCGATATGTCTAAGAAATTTGATTCAATTCAACAGCAAATGTCAGAAATGTATCTTCACTAAAAGCAAATGATGGACATTCAAATACAACAACAAAAGCTGATTTCTGACTTGATGCTTCAACAAAATCAACGACATCAAGAGTATATGGAAAGCATAAAGAAACTCAGTGATCAAGTCGAGGCGTACCAGGACACTCTTCAAGAATATCACCAGGATATTCTTGAAACATTAATCAGCCTACTCCTTAGATTTGTAGTTGTAGCGTCACTTGCTTGTTTCTTTACATTTTTATACTATTTGGGACATTTTTGTAACTGAATTGAGTTATTAATAACTTTATCTTTTGTTTTGATTTCTTCTGTTTGTCTTGGTTGATTGATATTGATTCTATATATTGTCTATAGCTAAAAGGGGAGAGAGTTGTTTGTCACATGTCATATTTTTTTGATTATGTCAAAAAGAGGGAGAAATAAATAGCATATATGAAAATATCAATTTAAAGGATAATAGCATATATGAAAAGGGGAGCTTAGTTTAAGGTGGAGGTTATTGAAAGTTATAAAAAAAAAAATTCATAAAGGGAGTGTAGACACCCCAAATTTCTAATTTTGCAGGATAAGGATCTGGTGGCTGAGCTCTAACCCTATCAAGGCCCTTTTAATTCATGGAAACCCAAGTGGGCCCATGAAGGCCCACTTAGGCCCATTAAGCCCTATTTGAGCCCACTAAGGCACACAAGACCTATTTAGTCCCATTTAATCTATTTGGGCCCATTTAATGCATTTGGGCCCATTGAAGCCCACTTGGGCCCATGGGGGCCCACAAGGCCCACATAGGTCCATGGAGGCCCATGAAGCCCATTAAGCCCAAATTGAACCCAAAAGCCCATGAAGGCCCACCATGAACAATTTAACCCATTTCTTTTCTTCCAATCCATATTTTATTTCTCCTTCTCCATATACATAAATCATTTGCCTTTTTTTTTTACCAAAAATCA
>JAMKQA010025783.1:0-23210 GCA_024699735.1 Posidonia australis
TTTATTCATTTCCACTTTTCTTTACTGTTGTTACCTTAATCAGGAGTAACCAGGCACACAAGCAGTAGGTGAGGACATCCTTCCCCTACCTTCCTGCACTGCCGCGATGAGATTCCCCGTGCGGGATGTCACCGCCCCAGCCAACTGGCCTCAATTTCATTTTCATAAGTGCACGGGGATACGTCTCTGTCTAATGCCCCAGTCGATGACTCGAACAACTAGGTCCAATGACCCAGGCTCAGCCTACACCGTCGATGACCCAAACAACTAGGCTCAAAAGCCCAGCCTCAGCCTACACCACTACGAGCTCGGTGACCCGAACAACTAGGTACAACTACCCAGGCTCAGCCTACACCGGTGATGACCAGAACAACTAGGCTCAAAGGCCCAGGCTCAGCCTACACTGCTACGAGCTCAGTGACCTGAACAACTAGGCTCAAAGGCCCAGGCTCAGCCTACACCGGCTCAAGCTCGGAAACCACAATCTTGTTCACAACACATTATTAGTGTTCCATTTCAAAACTCTTTCCAATTTTTTCAAATACCATTTTCCATTTCATTCTTTTCGTTGCAGGACTCCGTTTCCTTGCAACAATTGACCCTCCACTGGGGTCCCAACTCAAGCCATCAAAACCACATTAAAACCATAAATTGGGTCTCATGCCCAAAACCACACAAAATCATCTTTTCGTTCATTTATAGGGTCAAAACCCAAAACCACACCCAAATCCATTTGTTTGGGGTTCCACATGCCTCCATGTTGTTACATGGGGCAAACATCATTCACATAAACCCACCATACCAAAACAACCACTTAACATTCATTAAAAACCACCTTTTAACCTTTAAAAGTCAGGACAAAAACGGCATACCGAATTTTCAATTCGGTATACCGAAATCTCTTGTTTCGGTCGACCGGAAAATTTCGGTCTACCGAAACCTGGGTCCTGGCGTAATCTGCTAGGATTTCGGCATACCGAATTTTTTCGGTATACCGAATTCTTTGCAGACAGGGCACACCCTTGTTCAGGCAGCGAAAAATCGCCCCAAGTGGGAGTCCCTATCGAACCCCCCAAACATGCATCATAAATTTCCATAAAAACATGGGGTGTAGACCCTCAAGTCTACTACAAAACCCCTCAAACCATTCATGATTTCATCAACCACACAGTTCAAACGAAAATCAAAAGGGGAAGGGGCTCAAGAACGACTACTGTAGCCTTCAACCCCAAAATCACATTTTTTTCCCCCAAACATGAATCCTAACCGCATGATCTCTACATTCTCATGTAATACAACACATTTCCATTCATTTCATGATTTTTCGACAATTTCTCACGCATTATCTTAATTTTCATGCAAATAATCCTACTATCAACAAAACACCAAACGGAGGAAAGGGAAGGGGTCGTGTACCTCCGATGGCGCCCCGGTGGTCCTTCCCGCACTCCGGCGAGGCTTCTCCCACCGACGGACGACACCAACACTCCTTCCTCAGCTACGCGCACGGCGTTCTTCCTTTCCCTCTTCCTCCTCGCAACACGGTCCTCCCGGACATGCTCGCCTCCACCTCTCCCCCTTATCTCTTCCTCCTCCCGCATCAAGCCAGCCACCCATCGCGTTGGAGACGACGGCAATGCACGGGATGCTGGTGGTAGTGGCACGAGCTGGTGGAGGATTTCTGGGGAAGAAGACGAGTGTCGCTCGGGCTCTTGAATGAGAGAAGAGGAAAAGAAAGAAAAGAGGAAAGAACTAGCACGCAAATCGAGGCAACTGTGCATCCTCAAACCGGACTCCACATGGATCCCAAATCACAAGCAGATGCACAGAAAGCCAACCACAACCTCACACAACCAAGAAACAACAGATTATCCATTAATAAATCATTATACACAATATTGCAAATAATTACATGGTTTATAATAAAAATGGATAATCAGGCCCAGATGTCACAGCACTCTAGTAACTGACAGTCGTGAAACAGAAGGTCGGGAGACGGAAGGTCGAGAGACAGACTTCCTCTCCTTTTCCTTCTTAAGATACTCTTCGTGGAACAGCCTACGATCATCCTCATAGCGGTTTACAAGCTTAATAGCATCCGCTAAGGTCTGGCATCTAAAGCCGATAACTCTAGATCTCAGCACAAGATTCAGTCTTTCCACAAATTTCTTGGCTTTGTTCTTCTCGAAAACCACAGCCTGAGAGAACTACTCCAGCTGAAGGAAGGACGACTCATATTTTGCTACAATCTGACTCCCCTGTTTCAGGTTCCATAATTCTCTGTCCAGCTTATCTCTCTCGTGCTTAGGAAAAAACCTCTCATAGAACACCTCTCGGAACTCCTCCTAAGAGATCATTAGTAGGTCAACATTTGGGAATTTGGTGCAGCACACAGCTCTCCACCACTAATCTGTAGCACTCTTGAGTTGAAATGCTGCGATCCAGACCCACTTCTCCGCTGGACACTCAATCCCCTCTAGGATCTTCTCCACCTCCAAGAACCGAGCCTCACATTCCTCTAGTGTGTCATGCCCATCAAAGGTCGACATGCTCAGCTGGTGGAATTGTTTGACCTACGGGTGTCTAGAAAGAAAATGCCACGATCTTTCTTAGTTGTCAAGGTCGTTGCTTTGGTTTCCTTGATTGCCATGGTCGTCATATTGATCAAACCTTAGGATTATTAGTAGATAAAAAGCTTCTATTATGTGTTTTGTTTCTGCACATTTGAAAATATGTACCAGTTTCCTACCCAAAATCATAAATTTATCTGTTTTGTCTACTACGTATCTATCCTTTGACCTATTGGATGGAATAATAAAATCAATTGTTTCGTATTCATTTTACTTATCCCTTTGGTACCAGGATATATATATGTAATATATTACCTTTTTATTCTTTATATTAATATTTATAATAAAATAATCAATTTTTGATTCTAAATTAAATCATTTTTATTTTATTCATGTAAATGTAGGTAGAAAACTGTGAATTTTATCATGTGAAGTGGTCAAAGGAATGGCATATATAAACATGAAATCATTAACAAAAACATATCGAGGATTTTAGCCTCCGGTTTACTCTATGTAATGAGAGAAATTATAAATGTACGAGAAATAACAATATAATGATTTTCCCTTCACAATTACATGAAATGCAACGTGCAGATATCCAAAATGGGGTGTATTAAAAAGGTGAAGTATTCTGGAAAGTTGTGGAACTCTTTCTCAATGTGAATCCTTTTTTCCATGGTTCACTCATGGTTTGGGAGGTATATTATAGGTATCAATTGAGTTGTATTGGAGGTATCAATTGGACCACGTTGGTGTGATCTAAAACAATCATGTCCTTGGTACTGCTCATGTGGTGTCGGCACAGCACAAGGGCCCAAACATGGTCCATGACACGGGCTTAATCATGGCTGGGTTGTGCCTTTATTTTGTATCTTGTTTCATGGTTAGTTTCCTGCCTTTGTTTCATGGCACAAAAAATGCATGAAACATTTTTGAACTTTAAATTTATTTTTTATTATATAATAGTTGAAACTTAAGAACAAAAGGAAGCAAGAGTTATTTTAGAGTAAAGCGAGAGGTAGCTCGAGCTTGGTAATCCTAGGATTGTAAGTTGAGTTTGCATCAGCAACCCATGGTGATCCCATTCCCAATTCACCTACATCTCTATCTTGTCTCCTTTTAAGCATTTGAAAGCTACTCCCACTTCACCAAAAAGGTTTAGGCATTATAGTATATTTGATGATCACATTCGACGTCCAAGATTCAAGAAAGTAAAAAAAGAAAACATAAACAAATCAAAAAGAAAATCTAAGAGTTGAGTCAGGAATTGAATGCTAGACAAGTTATTAGATGAAGAGTGAGTCAACGATATGTGGAAGTCGAGACACTTATGTTTTCATCTACTTTTTTTGTTGACAATTTGGCAAATGTCTCATTAGATGATTCATCAAATTGCTATGGGTATAGAATAACATGTAATAATAGTAATTACATAAACAAATGTCATCATTATTTGAATCTAAGGTTTAAAGTTTCAACATCTTCACCCAAAACAACCTTCTTTCTGTCATTATTTGAGAGAGTAGAAAGAATTGTAGAATAAACTCTAGAGACACTTTAGACTTGAGAGAGTAGAGAGAATTGAGAATGGGGTTACATATTTATAGGCGTTTGGGGTTGAATTGGACTTATATGTAATTTTTCAATTGTTTGTTATTTTATTCTAATTTTTGAAAAAATAGGGACTTAAATGTCCTTATCAAGGAAAGATAGTCCTCTCAATGGAAAAAAAATAAAAATAAGGGTTGAAATACAAAATGACCAATAAAGATTAAGAATTTTGGAGAGACATTGATACATACATTGAGTTTTTGAGTTATGCCTTGCCTGTGCTTGACACGAGCCCTTTTGTGGTTGTGCCAAGTGTCACACCCTCTCCTCGTAATCAACCATCGAAGGTTAAGCACCAGAGGAGAGCGCAAGAGAATCCTCAAGACTAAGGTATAGTGTGTGGGGATTGAATCAAGGAAAGGTGGTAGAGGCATTCACATAATGTGTGCAAGGAGGACGAGTCCTGTTGTACCAGGACTAAGGGAAGCAAAGGGTTGCCAACATGGCAACACACGTTGTGTGAGGTGCACACAGTCAAATAGCCATTATGCAATGCAACCAAGTAAACGTGTGTTGTGGATCACAGCGGGTCGTGCACAAGTTGGCTAGGCGTTACACTTAGGAGGAGTAGTGCATGGGTGTGGCAATGTGTTGACCAGGTATGACACTCAGGAGCAGTGGTGCGTGGCATGGCAACATGTGGCCATGCATTATGGAGCAGTGGCACAACTCAAGACATAGGTGCATGTCAAACACCAATGTTACAGTCAAGCGATGTCACAGAGCAATGCCGGTAGGTGCAACAACTAGGCTTAAAATAGAATTAAGGTTGAGAATCAAGCATGGCTTGATGGCATAAGTTATGTGAGCTTGTGCTTTTATATATAAAAACATGTGAGGGCAGAAGGAAGAGCAGTGAACACATCTAGTGTTGAGTATAGCTCTACTTCCAATATTGTATTCTTGTATGAGTGAAATAAGAAACGGGGTGCTTCCCTAACTATGCCCATGTGTGCTTTGGTGAGTGTGAGTGTTTGTGCATATCGTGTTGAGTAGACTGAGTTAAGGATTGAAGTTCCTTAGTGCCAATGGGAGTTGTTGCTAGTGCACAAGAAAATTTCCATGACCTTGGTTCCATTGTCGGCATATGCCAAACATGGAGGACCCCACCATCGAAGCTAGGGTAAAGAATGTCAAAGAATGGGTGAAGGTAGCAAACCTTGTACTTCAAACCATACGTAATGTATGGAAGACCATCGAGACGCTTCAAGAAGAGGTGGCGATGTTGAAGAAGGTAGTACTACAAGAGGGGTTTGTGATGAAAGCAAGAGTGAAGCCTCGCATACCCAAGCCCAAGGCCTTCACTGGTTGTAGAGACACCAAAGAGTTAGAGAACTTCTTATGGGACATTGAAGCTTACTTCAAGGTGACCTATACGGTAGAATAGGAAAAAGTAACCCTAGTGAGTATGTTCCTCATCGATGATGCTAAACTTTGGTAGCACACTCATTGCACATGAAACACAGATGGCGAGGCAAAAACATGGGATGCCTTGGCCAAGGAACTATGACAGCAGTTCCTACCCAACAACATAGCATGACTGGCATGCGATTCCCTAAGGAAACTCTGACAAACAAGAAGCATACAAGACTACACAAAGAGTTTCCAATCCTTGATGCTAGAGCTCACTGACATGGCAAAGGAAGACAAGTTGTATAACTTCCTTAGTGGCCTGCAGAATTGCGCACAAATGGAGCTCTAGAGGCAAGGTGTCAAGGACCTCCAAGTGGTGTTGATTGCTACAAACATGTTGGTGAACTACAAAGCATCAACGACAACAGACATGGAGTTGAAGACAAGTGGAAAGGGAAGGCCAAAATCGAGAAGACTAACATGAAGTCTTCTCAAAGGAAACTCACAAAGCCCTTGAGTTGAGACTTTGAGTGCTTCATTTGCAAGGGCCCTCATCAGATGAGGGACTGCCCTAAGCATAAGGAGTTATCCACGCTTGTCAAGGAGGAAGAAAATGAGAAAACTACAATAGTGGATTGTTGTGTCAACCCACTCTGCCTCAATGCATTGTGAAAAAGCGATGAGGAAGCGTCAACGAAGGATGGCTTGATATACGTGGATGTGCTTGTAAACAACCATTACATGGGAGCCTCCCACAACTTCCTCTCCGTCAAGGAATTGAACAACTTGCAACTTGTGGTAAGCAAGAGAAACGGTAGTTGTGTCAAAGTCATAAACTCAACAAGAAGGATGACAATGGGAGTGGCAACCACACTCGTGGAGGTAAGATGATGGTCGGGGTTGTGTGATCTCGTCGTAATGCCACTCGATGATTTCAAGCACATCCTTCTCATCAAATTCATGCAGAAGACAAAAGTGGAGGTGATGCCATATCTTGGAGGTATAATGATTCATACCTCCTGTCCTTGTTTTGTCAATATGGTGCAAGACCAAGTGGAGATGGTCACATTTACGATACTCCAAGTGCATGATGAGCTACGACACCAGGAAGTGACTTATGTCACAACATTGTGCGACAACACAAAGGGTCGGGATGAGAACTCCTCCTTATTCCAACCGAAGTTGCACCACTATTGGAGGAGTTCAAGGACATGATGCTCAATGAGCTCCCATCGCAATTTCATCCTTGGCATAATGTAGATCATGCCATCGAGTTGGTACTGAGCATGGTACCACCAACGCAAGCAACCTATCAAATGCCACTTGTACACTTGGATGAACTCTGGCAGCAACTAAAGGTATTAGTTGATGGTAGTATAATGTGACCTACAAGGTGTCGCATGGTGCGTCGGTTTTGTTCCAAAAGAAGAAGGATAGAACATTGAGGATGTGTGTGGACTATTACACACTAAATAAGGTAACAATCAAGACAAATATCCTCTATCTAACGTTGAAGAACTCTTTGTTCGCTTAGGGAAAGCAAGGTTCTTCTTTAAGATGGATTCATGGTTTGGGTACTACCAAGTGTACATTGCCGTAGGAGATGAGTCAAAGACTATGTATGTCACACGCTATGGCTCATTTGAGTTTCTTATAATGTCGTTTGGGTTGACTAATGCCCCGATAATGTTTTGTATTCTTATGAATAATGTTTTTTTTTCTGAGTACATAGATGAATTCATAGTTGTGTACTTAGATGATATAATGGTGTATAGAGATTCCTTATAGAACCAAGTTAGTCACTTGAGAAAGACCTTGTTAAAACTTTAGAAGCAAAAGTTCTACCTCAAGCTAGGGAAGTGCGAGTTCAAACAAGAGGAGATCACTTTCTTGGGCCATTGCATCAGACACGGGAGCACGAGGATGGACCCAAAGAAGATCTTTTGAAGAAAGTTCAATGAGGGCTTCTCCAAATTCGAGGCTATAACTAATTAGGAAACGCCAACAGAGGTAGTAGAGTTGCATTCTTTCCTTACATTGGCTACTATTGCTGAAAGTTCATTAAAGGCTACTCATGCATAGTAGCCCCATTGACAGATCTTTTGAAGAAAGGTCGAAGTTGGGAGTGGTTGGAATGTTGCAAGGGGGTATTCAAAGCGCTAAAGCATGCAGTAGTTAAGGAGCCAGTGCTTAGGCTCCTAAATTTTCAAAAGGCATTTGAGATATGGACTAATGCCTCAAATTATGTGCTTGATGGTGTTTTAATGCAAGATCAACACCCCAATGCCTTTGAGAGCTGGAAGCTCAACAACACAGAGAGGCGTTACTCTGTACACGAGAAGGAGATGATAGCCATTGTGCCTTTCTACTATTTTGGAGGCACCACTTGCTCGGAGCAAGATTTGTGGTTTACACCGACAACATGGCAACCTCATGTTTCCAAGGGCAAAAGAAACTCATGCCCAAGCAAGCTCAATGGCAAGTGTAACACCTTGTGCTTATCTCTTTTTATTTTCTTAAATCTCTCCTAACACTATTTATTTTTGGGCTTTGTTTGAATTTTAGAGAGTTAAGGTTTGGCCTTGCAATTTGGCCAATAATTTGGGGAAATAGGGCTTGAGACAGATCACACCCCATTTTCCCATCAAGCTCTTTTGGAGGAGAGAAGGAAGAGGAAGAAGGATAGGAACGACTGCTATGGGTGCTTATCAGAGTTCGTTTGCTCATCAGCAACGTGGTAGAGAGAGAGAGAAGACACAAGGTATGGGAAGCTCAAACCAATGCTATGTGTAATGCCATCTTTCCTTTTTACCATGAATGTATGAGAAAATGGTAGGAAATTGTAGATCTACTTCATATAATGCTAGATCTTGAGTTTATTTTCTGATTTGTGTATTATGGATGCCTTGTGTGGTGTTTTGGTAACTGTATGGTTGTTTGGCTACTATATTTTGCAGATCTAAAGAGTTTTCCCGTGTTTTTGGTTGTGGAAATGTCTGGCATCGTGTTCCTCTCTACATCATCTTCAATTTGAGCTTTGATTCACTCAATTTGGAGATGGTAGAGGGAGATATGCATTTTTTTTTTCTTCCATAAGTTCTCTAGCTATTTTCTATAAAATGGGTTCTACTTGAATGAATGCATTTTTACTGAATAATGGGATTTTCACCACTAAATTTGACATTTGCTATGTGGCATTTGGTATCAAATGAAAGTTTTTTTTGTTAGATATCTTGTGGATTTTATTTTGGATCAATACGAGTTATGTAGTACCAATTCTAGCTACCTGTGAACTACTCAGCACTTGCTTGAGAGTTGCTCAGCATTTGCTTGGAAGCCACTTGACTTGTGTGTCTACTTAACGTTTGTGCTTTCTACTTAGCTTTTAGTGCTCGTGCTTTCTGCTTGATGCTCATGTTTTTTGCTCGACGCTCGGGTTTTCTGCTCAACATGAATTGCATATTTGCATTCAATGCTCGACATAGACTGCTAGAGTGGTTTCTGGTCTTTCTGAAATGATTTCCTATAGTTTTTGTGTGTATGGCCATGGTTTTGGGGTTGCAGCCTAGTAAGACTAACTTATTATGAAGTAATCTTGCCAGGAATGCCTAAAAACCCAACACGATTGGAAACCTTTTCTATAAATGGAGGAGTACATCCATGGGATGGGACAAGAAATCCCTTGCCCTGTGACAAATGTTTGTGGTTGAGGTCTTTCCATGGAAGGCCAAGTCTAACACATGTTGTAGCTACCGCATGTTAGATAACAATCCAAATAAAGACTTAGGCTTGAAGGTTAATCAAGTTGCTTGCGAAAAAGCAATTGTACCCAAGTGGAATGGGGAACGTTTGGTCACGAGGTAGCTCCATCGTGACATTACGGGGTGTTTCAGCACCTTACACTTGTTGCGTAATCCTTGTCCTTGGTACCGACACTTGGTAGGATTTTTAAAAGTAGTGGGGCCACTTGTTTATTTTCAGTTTTGCTGTAGTTTGCTATTTTAGAACTTTTTGTCTAGTTGTGTGTGATGAGCGACGAGCGGGTTTTGTTGTTCAATCGTTCATCACTATTGTGTTGGCTATTTGGCATGTCTGTGGTGATCGTTCGTCACCTTCTATGGTGGTTGCTCGGCATGTTTGTAGTGATCATTCATCACCTGTTGTGGTGGTCATTCAGTAATTTTTCTGTTCATTTTCTGGCTATGTTTTTGCTCAATTTTTAGTTGTTATTTTACTAAATTTAATGACTTTAAGTGCTGATTTTATCTACGCTTATATTTTCTTAGCTGTGAATTTATAGCATGAGCATGACACCTAAACACTCCAATGCTTGCAAGTAGAGGGTGTTTAGCCTTGAGTGGACCATACTGTGTGTCTTGAGTAGTACACTCACTCATGTTGTTATTTAATTTTTTAGGTGCATCTAAAGGAAATGAGCATATAAGATGAGTCACCATTGCCACATGCAGGCTGAGGCCTGTTTTGTGGGTTGAGTGGTGTTGGATCCTTTGTGTATTTCAGTGTGTCTTTTAGTGTTGTAAAACTTTATTTGTTTTCTTATGTAGAACATGATTATGTACTTGTTTATTTTTAAAGAATTTGTATCCGAATATTTGTATTAAACACTTGTATTTAATTTTAAATGCCATGGCAAGTTGTACTTGAAAATCTTTGACTTGTGCCTTGTATATGTTTAGAATTTTTATAGATTTTGTGTTAGTGGATTTTGATAGAGCAAACTCTATCTATGTTATTACGGATACAAGTCCATTTCATCAACTATAATTAATATATTCGATGGGATGTGACAGCAAAACTATCAAGTAGAGTTCAATTTTGTCTTCCAATACAAGCCCAAGAAGACCAGTCAAGTGGCGGACGCCCTGAGCCATGCAAGTGGCATGGCCCACCATGGTCTCAACCATCACAGGAGATATGCTAGTGCCTATTAAAAATGAAAGTCCGCATGATGGCGTAACAACGAAACTTATAAAGCAAGTGAATGAAGGCATGACGAAGCATTTTTGGGTGGAAGATGGCATGTTGTATGCCAAGGATACGAGGCCAAATATGCCAAAAAGAAGAGGACTTCACTGACTTCTACTCAAGGAGGTACATGACTCTACATGGGTAGGTCATCCTGAGCAAGAAAGGATGCTTGCACTATTGAGAGCAAGTTGTTTCAGGCTCCTTATGGAGTAAGACATAGAGTTCCATGTACGAACTTGCATCATGTGTCAATTGGATAAGATGGAGAGGCACAAGACAGTGGGTCTACTCTAACCTCTTCAGATTCCAACCAAACCATGGGAAAGTGTATCCATGGATTTTGTTTCAAGTTTTCCGAAGGTGGAGGGCTTCACATCGATCATGGTGTTGGTCAATAAATTTTCAAAGTACATGACATTTATGGCAACACCAAAGGAGTGTATCGAGGAGATTGTGGTGAAGCTTTTTATGAAAAATATATTGCAACTATGAAGACTACCTAGGATATTGTGAGTGACTATGACGTGTAGTTCACTGGATGTTTCTGGAAGACACTATTTGAGAAACTTGGTACGATGCTGAAGTTCTCATCAACAAACCATCCTCAAACGGATGGACAAACAGAGTGGGTAAATGCACTCCTCAAGGAGTACCTAAGGCACTTCATGCTAACAAATCAACAAAACTAGGTGGAGCTATTGGACTATGACCATGTGGCGAAGGGAAACCCGAGGGCATTTGGGAAGGAACTGTGTGTGCCAAATGCCACCTAGTTTACTTAAACTGAGAGATGAGGAAAACCATAAGCAAGCTATAAGGAAAGCAAGGAAACAAGAGTGCAAGACTCTAGTGCTAACGGACAAAGTACATGAGGTCCTCTCAAGTAGAGAAAGGATAAGAACTCCTGTTATGTAAGAGAAAAGTGTTAGACACTATCATATGCCTGACAACGTTGGTCTCTCTATTTCAACCACTCATATGTGTGGCAAAAAGAATTAGCAACAGCAACAAGGATGGATGCCAAGAGAATGCGAGATGTTGTGCTAGCACAAGTAAACATGCAAAAGTAGAAATGTGGTTGCAGAAAACTAAAACCAAACAAGCAATCAACATATGTGGTGCTCCACTATGACTGCAAGATATAGGTTGAGGGACTATGCTAGGAATCCCCTCAAACAACCCATGCTGGAGACCCACGCCCACTCAATGGCCTAGAAGCTGTGTTCTAGCTCCAACAGTCATTGGTCATCGCATGCACACCCACTAAAAACCAAATCCAAGGGCATCAAGAAATGTTCGAGGATGAAGAGAACCAATGTAGAAAAAACAACATGATTGAAAGCAAAATTGAATCGCCAATGCAATGACCCAAACTTAAGATAGTTGACCCACCTCCCTCATTCATTATGTGCTTGATCTTTCCTTCACATTTTGTGGATGACTGGACTACATAAGTCTTAAGGCATTGACCATTCCTAGCATACGCTTAGGGAGAATGGGGAAGGAAATGACATTGAAAGATGAAAGGCTACAAGCTTGTCACAATGACGATCCAAAACAAGAAACGAGAGAACCCAAACTATAGGAAGCTAAAACCAATGTTGTTCAACCAAAATTTGGCAAACCCACGATCATCCAGGGGAGATGGGAGACATTGCAATGAAGAGAGACTTATGCAATTGAATGGGTGTGCATACCTATTCATGGCACACCGAGTGTGCTCCTTTGGCATGTGGTGGCACCTAGCTACTAGTTTCTAT
Source organism: Posidonia australis (assembly GCA_024699735.1). NCBI lineage: Eukaryota > Viridiplantae > Streptophyta > Magnoliopsida > Alismatales > Posidoniaceae > Posidonia > Posidonia australis. The sequence goes on from JAMKQA010025783.1 coordinate 12,284, forward strand.
TGGTAAAATTGCCTTATCTCGATTTTGATGATAATAAAAACATATTTGTATGCTAACCCTTCTTAATAAGACAAGGGAGAGTTCTTATGGACCTTGGAAAATAAAGAATGTGAAATTGACTAGAGGGATCCAGTCATGAAAAGTTATCATAAAGATTCAAATCAAGCTCATGACTCAAAGAAAGATAGAAGATCAAGTTCACTGAGATTCAAATAATATAATGTAATGTAATGTGTTGTATTCTAAGAATTTGTAAAAATCACCCAAACTCTCTGATAGTACCTTAGGAAAATAGTCTTAGCCTCAAAACAAACCATTTATTGATTACACTCATTATAGGGCTAAACCAAGGCATTTTGGCAATCCGAATAATTTTAGTATACCAAAATCTAAGCTTATAGAGGCTCAGAACCGAGAACCAATTAGGCATATCGAATTTATTTTGGCATACCAAATTGCCTATCTACTGTGAACAATTATGAGTCATTTGGAATATCGAGTGGATTTCGATCTACCAAATGGCTAATCGTTTCTAGCCATTGGAATAACATTATACACCACTCTTTGGCCTATATATACACACCCAAAGGCACCCATTTGAGACAAGCAACTCAGTGTTTATCATTCCCATCCTTTGAGAAATATTTCTAAGCATATCCCACACATTCTAGAGCTTCAAGTCCTATCATATTTAAGCATTCCATTCCCAACTTGTGAAAAGAATTCCCAAGCAAGAGAGCTTCATTCACTTCCTTATTTTCCTTGCCAAAAGAAAGTTTGGGAGATTGTAGAAAAGAGCAAGAATTGTAATTTAGTGTAAGTTCTTCTTTGATTGTAAGAAGGATGGCCACGGTTTTTGTGGAGCTTGGCAAAGGTTCATTAAGGAGTGTAATAGTGGGATCTTAACCTGAGAACAAGATCAGATTAAGATAACTCTCGAAGGGTTCTCAATGAGTGGACTAGATCAGGGTTGGCCAAATCACTATAAAATTTCTTATGCCTATTTTTCATTATCTCTCATCTCCTTCTTTGCATGTTTTTATTTTAATATTCAAATCTTTAACTATATTCCATTTACTTGTTATTTACTTGTGTTTGGCAAATAAGTGTATAAATTCTGCATTTATCCTTTAAATCAATATTCACCCCCCTCTAGTGAAACCTAAGATCCTAACAGTTTCTGCTGGTGTGGTCTTTGTTCCATGGGCTACATCAAGGCCGACGTGTGGGAATGGGAGAATTGCAATGGAGGATAGCTCTCACTTGTAGGTTGTGGTTGTTACTCTTGCTCTCACTCATAGGGGATGCTTGGGATGGGTGCTAAAGGCAAGGTGTGGTGATCTTGGGTGCTGGAGAGGGAGCAAGAGAGTGATAGGGATGAGCTTCGACAATGCGAGAGAGAGAGAGAGAGAGAGCTCGTCATGTGGACGTTGGTGCTTTATAGAGGTTGAGAATGCATAACAACTATTAGATGCTTACTGAATTTAAGATGGTTGGTTGTAATTTAATTTTGAGGAATCAATTGGGTTTTATAGGTTTTGAAAATGGTATGATGGTCTAAACACATCAAGCAACAAACTCAGATCCATAACAATCAATGGAAAATCTTGAAATGCACGTCCAAAAGTGATTGGTCAAGTTTGTCATCTTGCAACAAAAATGGGCAAGAGTTCCACACAAGGAATACACGCTTGTGACTTGCACTGGCTAGTAATGCTGGGAAGGTGCACTTAGGAGACATGCCTATTGCCCATGCTAATTAGCTGCACCTTGTCATTGTGAAGCCCATTTCCATAGATCCTTGCCTTATGCTTGATTGTTTGTCCCACAGGGTTGTTTGGGTGCTAGGTGGTGGTTTTTGGGTAGGCTTGGGGTGTTACGTATAGCCCTGTAGTAGCTAGAGAGAATTCTTCCAAAGGAGTCTATCGATAGGTGTAACCATGCCGACGACAACCTCGGGATTTGGCGCGGAAGGCCAAATACACGAGGATTGGCAAAGTTACGGTAAAAATAAAATGAAAATAAAAATGCAAATGCAGGAGTCGCCACCTAGTTTATTAAAATGGAAGACAAGGAAAACCATAAAAGAATCATTCAAATCATGCAATGGAAAAGCAGGTCATAAACCAGAAATGGGTAAGGATCCCTATTACACACGAGGAAGGTATTAGGCACCCTCGCGCGCCCGATAAATCGGTCTTCTATAGGTTTCTCATTTTGCTTATGAAATGTCGGCTTTCCAGCCTTTACTGTACGCCCGAGGGCGACATGCTATGCCATGCTAAGTGTCTTATGCTAAATAGGGGTGCATGATGTGCAGGGGTGTGTCCTAATGTTCAGATATCGCTCATAAGTCGGGTCAAGTGTCGATGCAAAGCTATTGCATGAATAAGATCAAGGATCTAGGTGTTTTGAGCGATTTATCATCCTTACTTTGCTATATGCCAAATGCAATCTAACATGCATGGAAATGGCTAAAAAATAGAGTTGTGTCCTCCCGATATATTAAGGAAGAAAACCAGAAAACACCAGAAGCAAATCGAAATAAAAATCATGCTAGAAAGCTATGCAAAAGTTGCTATGTGCTACTGATAAACAGGCTGCTGCGCCTGTTAGGTGCGCCAGACTGGTGCTCTAGTCTGGTGCGCCACCTATGTGCTCCTGTGTGGGCCAGAAAGATGTACCAAAGCAAAATACCAGAAAGCCATGCAATGCAAAGTCACATATGAATGCATTACAGAAAATCATGCCATGTAAAATCCTTTGCAAAACTTGGAAAATATGCTTTAAAAGTGAAAGAAATGCAAGTGTAATGACTTGTGGACCTTGTGCTCAAGGGCTAGTAGCCTCACATAAGATTCCACTCTATTCATGCTTTGATGTATGTAAGAAGATTCTGACATATCTCTGGATCATGGGCTGATGCACAAGGTTCTCCATATTGGAGTAGAGGCAAACAGCATACCAGATTTTAGCCATGGACTTAACATTCAAGGGGAAAATAACTAAGAAACAATTGTTATTTAGGGCTGAAAGCATGCATGCAAAAAAACATGAGATGTCAGAAAACCAGCAACAAAAGAATCAGACGCAAAGTCATTAGAAAAAAACTATGCAAACAGGGATGCAAAAGTGAGTGTTTTGCTCTCTGTCCAGTCTGGTGCACCTAAATGCTGCGCCAGAGTGGTGCTCTGGGTTGGTGCGCCACTCTGGTGCTCCAAATTGGTGCTCCCCAGAAAATCTGGATCAGATTGCAATCTGATCCAGAATTTGATCCAGAATAGAGATAGGTGATTTTTATTAATGCAGATCAGTTCATGCAAATTTTAAAAACTGAAACATGATGAGATGCAAATGAGTAAGGCAAACTTATTATGATATGATTCAGAAACATGATAAATCATAGGTTCATGGCTGAAAAAATACTTGCATAAGATTCTAAAGATGAAATAAAATATGAACTTTAACAACCGTATGCAAATAATGAATCATGAAAACTTGGTTTGCTACATACTATCGGCATGCATGTTCATGAATCATGTACTCTTATGCAAAGGAATAGAAAAGGAAAAAAACAACTCAAAGGAAGTGACAAGGTGCAGATTGCATGCTAGAAGTAAGAAACATGCTAGCAAACAAGGTATAGATTTGCATATAGAACATCTTGCAAAGGAAACAAGCAATCTCATCATGGAACTCTCACGTAAACAGTAAAAAAATCAGATCATATATGAAGTCTAAAGCATGCTTTATCTTAGTGCTATGGCTGAGATTTAAAGGAGAAGGAAAATAAAAGAGGACCTACCTCTCAAGGTGTTCCTTCTTGAAATATCAAAGATAGAGGGATCCTCGTTGCTTTGGAAAGGCCAAAGATGCTTCGGAATGCAAGGGAATACTCCAGAAAACGAGAATAGGCTATTGGAAAGAGTATATGGCTGGTCCAAGATGCTTGCTCAGATCAGGATTGTTGAAATCAAGGTTTCTAACCTCTTCTAATGGTTGCCTATAGGGGTCCTTATATAGGATTTCTCAAGGGTAACTCCTAAAGGATACAAGGAGCCTCGTAAAAGAAAAGCCTGGGAAGATTCCATGGTATATTCGTTGGTGGAGGTAACAACCATGGGAGGTGGAAAGCCAGCAGCCAGCAGTCTGTGAAATGGATGTGCGCCAGCTTGGTGCGCCAGGTAGGTGCGCCAGGTAAGTGTGCCAGCCTAGTGCTCCAGCTAGGTGTGCCACTGTAGTGCTCCTGCTCGATGCTCCAAACAAGTGCTCCACATTGGTGCTCCAGCTAGGTGCTCTCCCCTACTTGTCTGGATTTCTAATTGGGTTGGGGGCCTACTATAGGTTTGTGGTCGGGTTAGCTAATGGGATTAGGTTTGCCACATCCAAAGCAACATCTGAAAAGCTCATCTATGAGTCACCTCAAAATCGGGGTGTCTACAATAGGTGACTACAAAACCGAGGTGTCTACAAATGCCTCTCCTTAAACAAGGTAAAGGGTAATAAGACTGATGCTCAGGATTGAAGAGACTCCCTGCTTGAGGCACTCAAAGGATGTTGTTTTTGGCTTTGAGTCATTTATTCGGAGGATTAATCGACAATCATGGCCCAGTGCCTCTGCAAATGCTAATGTTGATGCTAATGTTGACACCAATGTTGGTGCAACGATGTTGTGATGCAAGTGCTAATGCTGGTGCACTACGATGTTGATGCAATGCTAATGCAAAGAGACTGTCAAGGGTGTCAACCCACTGCGGGACAATTGAGGATGTCAGCCTATTGCAGAATAATTGAGGATGTCAAGCTGATAGTTAGGGATATCAACCCAAGGGGTCGGGACAAGTGAGGACTTATCAGCTACAAAAGGATAGATGTGGCAAGTTTCAGACTTACCAATCGTAAAAGGAAATAATGTAGCAAGTTTCGACCTTACCGATCACAAAAGAATAAATGTGGTAAGTTTCAGACTTACTGACTATAGAAGGAGATAATGTGGCAAGCTTTGAATTTACCAACAAAAAATAATAAGCTTCGTACTTGTCGACCACAAGGAACAAAGTGGCAAGATTTACCCACATGGAGTAATAGCTCGAGGCAAAATCACAAATAAGTTGGATGTCTTACCTGGCAAGATTGATAAGTTGGGCTTGCAACTATTCATATGTAATTAGAAGTGATTAGGTTAGTTGTACCAAATCCACATGACATGATACTAGTGATCCACGTGTCATGATGTTAGTGGTTGAAGATGAGTTTGTTAGCAAGTTGTTATGTTGTTGTAACCAACTTATATATATATATAAATAAATGAATAGTGTATTGGGTGTGCAAGTGAGCCATTACACTTTCCTGGCCACATTCTTTCTCTCAACTGTTCTCCCTTCTTCTTCCTTCTCGTCCTTCTCATCTCTAACTTCATTTTTGTTGTTCATCCTGAAGGAATTCTAGCATGGTATTAGAGCATTGCGACATCTGATCTACTGTTGAAAGGTTGTGGAGTTGTGTCTTGGCTGCGATGGACTTAGGAGCTAGTTTCAACGAAGCAAGTATGACTTCGGGTGTGTCTGCAAGAATAGTTGGGCCTTTTTTGTGTAGGGCTCCTCCATCAGTGATACAACATGGTGTATCGCATAAGCTCACAGATTCAAATTATGCACTTTGGAAGTTTCAATTCATCCCACTGCTTAATGCGTTCGAGTTGATGAGAATTGTGGATGGAACATGTCCAAGTCCACCACCAATGATCAAGGTGACTGAAGGTGATGATACAAGTGATATTCATAACACTGATTACCTAGTTTGGCATAAAATGGATCAATTGGTTCATATCCTCTATTTCTGAGGAGATTGGGTCTCAATTGATTTATTTGGTAACAACAAGAGAAGTTTGGGCCTTTCTTGATAAGTATTTTGCTACTAAATCTAGAGCTCAAATATTTCAATATAAAACTGAGTTAAATGCTCTTCAAAAGGGTGATAAATCGATTACAAAGTATATGCATCATGCTAAGAGTCTTGCTTTGGGTCTCAATAGTGCCGAGTGCCAATTTGGTGATGATGATCTGGTGTTATCCATCTTGAATGGTTTAGGTCAAGAATTTGATTCTATAGTTACTTCAGTTACTTCAAGAATTGTTCCTGTATCATATGATGAATTGGTTGATCTCTTGTTGAGTCATGAACAAAGGTTGAAATGAATCAACCATTACTTGATATATCTACTAACTATAGGGGTGGCAACGGGTCAGGTCTAGGTTGAGTCTACCTATACCCAGACCCAGACCTATCTTATTTCATAGGTCGAGGTCTAGGTCTAGATCTGGGTCTAGGTTCTAAAATCAGGACCGAGACTCAGACCCAGATTATGGGTCTAGGTCTGGGTCTTAGGTCTAATGGGTCCTCCAACCTATTTTCATTTTTTTTAAAGAAAGTAGATTTTTAATTAAACTAAAAATATTGTAAATAAATGTGCTAAACAATTCTCTGTAATACACATATACCATAAATAAAATACAACCATAAATAAATATATAACATGAACAATATAATGAACCATTGATAGTTAAACAACATATAAATAAATATATCTAACTTCAACAAACCAACTTTGTCAATATCCATACAATAATTCTATGTCAATGTGCATACACCACATAAATTATAGATTTTAAAGAGAATGAGATTTAAGAGTAAAGTAATATATATTATATATATAGTGTAAATATTATACATTAATCCTTATATTTAACTTATAATATATTATATATAAATCGAGTCCATGGGTCAACGGGTCTGGGTATTTTTAGACCTAGACCCGACCCAGTAAATGAGCGAGTCTAGCGGGTCTGGGTCTACAGGTCCATAGGTCTCATTTTCAGGATCCAGATCTATACTTTACAGGTCCTGAGTCCAAACCTGATCCATTACTAGCCTTAAATAACTATGTATCCAAAGAGACTAAGAATAATACAGGGACCAAAGGTAGAGGTAAGTTTTGTGGTGGCAGATCAAGAAAAGGAGACCAATATGAAGGAGGAAGAAGCAACAAGAATCAAGTGAAACAAACTGAAGCTAGGGTGCAATGTCAAATCTATGGGAGATTAAATTATTTAGCCCTGACATGTTATTAGAGATGTAACCATGCTACACCAACTGCAAATATGGCTAAAGCCTCTTATGCTAGCATTAATAATCAAAACTTGTTGGCAAACTCTAGGGCAACTCATCACATCACCAATTCACTACAAAACTTAAATGTATCACAAGAGTATATTGGACGTGATGAAGTAAAAATTAGGAATGGTACTCGTATTTCCATCTCAAACATTGGCTCTTCTAAGTTTTCATCTCCTCACACTATTTTTCCTCTTAAAGATATTCTACATGTCCTTGACAATACCAAGAATCTTTTATCAATTAATAAATTTGCTCTTCATAATGGTGTGAGTATTGAATTCTTTCCATATCATGTTCATATTATGGATCAACAAATGGGGATGGTGCTTCTCCAAACATCATTTAAAGAAAGCCAATATGAAATTCCACTAAAGAAGTTAGCTGGTAATGGGTCACCTTAAATCTATGCAACAGAAAGAGTCACTTTTCATACATGGCACTCTAGGTCAGGACATGCTAATTCTAATATAGTTAGAAGAGTTGTTGCCACTTTTGATCTTCCTAGTATCAAAAATTAGAAGGATTCTATTTGTGATTCATGTATGCAAACTAAGAGTCATAGACTACCATTATACTATACTGATTCCATCAATAATAAAGCTTTTGAGTTGGTTTTTTCTGATGTGTGGACTTCCCCTATGACTTCTTCAGATGGTTACAAATATGTGGTCTCTTTTATTGATGATTATAGTAAGTTTATATGGATATTTCCACTCACACTCAAATCAGAACTCTATGCTGTCTTTCAAAAATTTAGAAACAAGGTGAAGGTGCAATTCAAGGCTAAAATTAAGTCCTTGCATTCAGATTGGGGAGGTGAATATGGAAAGTAACATGAAAAACTCAAGGCTTTGGGAATTGAGCATAGGAGCAGTGCCCTAAACACTCCTAAACAAAATGGAAGTGTTGAAAGGAAGAATAGGCATTTAACAAAGACAGCTTTGGCTTTGCTAGCACATAGTAGAGTCCCTTTGAAATTTTGGGATCATGCCTTTCAAACAGTAGCCTATTTGATTAATCTACTTCCCTCTTCTTCACTTGGCCACTTGTCTCCTTTTCAAAGGTTGTTCAACAAAACACCTGATTATAGTTTTCTCAAAGTCTTTGGATGTAAATGTTTTCCTCTTCTCAAACCCTATAACACTCACAAAGTTCAATTTCGTTCACTACCCCATTTGTTCTTAGGTTATAGTCCTTCACATCATGCCTATAAGTGCTATAATTTGAATTTAAATAAAATGATTATTGCTTGGCATGTTAGGTTTGATGAGAATTGTTTTCCTTGTCAAACAACATAACAAACCTAGCTTGCTATTTCTTCTAATTCTTCCTCTACTCCTATCATCATCCCTACCAATTTTCCTAGTTATAATTCATTTAGTGTCTTGTTAATTATCCTCCCTATACAGTCTCTATACCACCATCTACAGGCCAATGTGTTTCTTCTGAGACAGAGTCTTCAAAGTCTCATAATACTTCTTCTGCTACTATTGATATTTCATCTTTTCCACCGAACCTTATTTTAGTGTTCCAATAGAACACATCCAATGCAAACTATGTTCATAACCAATGGCTCTAGTAAGAAGGCCTTTTCAGCTACATGTCTACCTTCATCAAATATTATTCCTGATCTGGTTGAACCAACATCATATACTGCTACATCCAAATACATGCATTGGAGAGAAGCTATGACCTCTGAATTTAATGCACTCATGAAGACAAATACTTGGGAGCTGGTGCTAAGATTAGTTGGTATGAATGTTATTGGTTGCAAATGGATTTACAAAGTCAAGACAAAGGCTGATGGATCCTTAGATAGATATAAAGCAAGGTTAGTTGCAAAAGGTTATAATCAGCAGTAAGGCATTGATTATTTTGATACTTTTAACCCTGTGATCAAACCAACCACTATTAGATTAGTATTGATAGTAGTTATTTCTAGAGGCTAGCATATGAGGCAATTAGATGTTCAAAATGCCTTCTTACATGGTGATTTACAAGAGGATGTTTTATGACAAAACCAGCTGGCTTTACTCATCCTGAATATCCTTCTTATGTGTGCAAATTAAAGAAATCTTTATATGATTTAAAGCAATCTCCTAGAGCGTGGTATACAAAACTTTGGGAGTTTCTTCAAGACTATGGATTTGTAACATCCAAAACTGATACTTCATTATTTGTCCTCAAAACTGATACTTGTTGCTTATATTTTCTTGTATATGTGGATGACATACTGGTGGTTGAGAGTAACAACTTGGCAGTTCAAAGGTTGTTGGATGCCTTATCTGCTATATTTCTAATTAAAGATATGGGTTTTCCACACTATTTTCTTGGCATTTAAATGCAACAAGTTAAAGGACTATTTCTATCTCAGCAAAATTATTTGATAAAGCTATTGTTGAAGTCCAAATTAGAAGGGGAAAAACCTATGGCTACTCCAATGTCTACTACTATGGTACTCAAAAAGGATCATAATGATCCATTTTCAGAGCCTAGTCTCTACAGACAATTGGTATGAGGCCTTCAATATTTGTCCTTCACCAGACTAGATATCTCCTACTCTGTCAGTAAACTAAGCCAAATGATGCATAGTCCATCAAATAGTCATTGGGGAGCTTTGAAAAGACTACTGAGATATTTGAAGGGGACTATCTCTCATGGGTTGTTGCTGCCAAACACATGTGTCATGGTTGTCAAAGTATTTTCAGATGTTGATTGGGCCTCATGTCCAGATGATAGAAGATTTACCACTGGTTATGTAGTGTATCTTAGCAACAATCCTATATCATGGTCTTCAAAGAAGTAGCACACAGTAGCAAGATCTTCAACTAAATCAGAGTTAGAGCCATAGTTGTTGCTATTGCTGAGGTTACATGGATACAATCTATGTGCTTAGAACTTGGACTCTTCATCAAGACACCTCCAACTCTCTTTTGTGATAATATAGGAGCATTATACTTAACTACAAATCCTATGTTTCATTCAAGGATGAAACATATGGAAATAGATTTTTCACTATGTCAAGGAAAAAGTCTTTAAAAAGGATTTGTAAGTTCATTTTGTTGCAACTAAGTAACAAATAGCAGACTTCCTTAGAAAGACTTTATCAAAATCATCTTTCCTTAAACTCAAAAGCAAACTTCATGTGGTTGAACCACCATGAGGTTGAGGGAGAATGTTAATATGTAATACGAAGTGGTTAAGTTAATTATAACAAATCCACATGTCATGATACTAGTGATCCATGTGTCATGATGATAGTGGTTGAGGATGAATTTGTTAGAAAGTTATTATGTTATTGTAACCAACTTATATATATAAATAAATGAATAGTGCAATAGGTGTGCAAGTGAGCCATTACACATTCCTGGCTTCATTTCTGCTGTTCAACCTGAAGGAATTCTAATAGCAACAAATAGGTCCGTCTACTCTAGCGTTGGCGTGACAATGCAAGCTGGGGCATTTTACCTTATGCTACGTGCTTTGCATTTTACAAAGGGACATTTTGCAATTTGTAGGGGGCATTTTGCAAAGGAGCATTTTGTAGTTTGCTGTGTGTTAAGGGGTAGATTGCAATTCTTCTAGACATTTTGCATCTTGTGCTTTAAATGTGGAACACAAGAAACACCCAGTGAGTTTCTGATTCCACGAACGTAGGGGTAGAGGTGGAAATCGGGCCAGGCCGGGCCGGGCCGGCCCGCTAGCCGGTCCGGGCCGGGCCGGGAGCAACAGACCCTGGGCCCGGCACGGC
>JAMKQA010025784.1:0-27550 GCA_024699735.1 Posidonia australis
AAAATAACATAAAAATCTAGAAAATAGGAAATAATGGAAAACTAAACAAAAACAAAAAATTCTATTGTAGGCCCCAAAAAATTCAATTGTGATCCACAACATTAGCTCCCATATGCAATTAATATTCAACCAAGAATGATTTAATTCAAACAATTACCCAAGACAATGTGCAACAAATGGAAAAATGAAAGAGTAAGACTGTAAGAGAGAACCAACAGCAAATGAAAAAACGACCATGTACACAGGCAACACAAAAAAAAACAAAAACGATCGTGTAAATAAGTGACGTGAAAAAACGTCCATACAGACCCAATCCATTTAACAACCCGTGTAACCCCTAAACGCAACGTGCATACACATGTCAATGCTGTTTAAACAACCGTGTCGCTCAATTTTTAGAATACTACATTGAAGACGTCGAAGCTAGTACGCAAGAGAAGGTAGGGTTCCTATGTTTCTAAGGAGGTGCATGAGATTGAAAGTGGAGCCTCAAACAACGGCATTCGGCATTTGAAAGCTTCCATGGCCATTGGAACTCATGGTGAAATGCAGGGAAGAAAGAGACGAGAAGATAGTAGTTGCTGATTTCATGGGGGGTTTTTATGTAAATTTACAGAGGGTAAATTTGTCTATTACAAGGCCACTAACTTCTTAAAACAGACATCTCCTTCCACCAGTTACAAGGGGTAAAATTGTCCATTCAGGGTACTCAGTCCTGGGTTATTTGGTCTAAAAGCCCAATTAGAAAGCATGACTTCGTTAATAACGGCCATTATCAAAGCAAACAGCCATTACCTATGTTTTTTACTTTATTGCAACCGCTAATAGCTATTAAGTAAATAATTTAGACAGATGCAAACAGCAATACCACTGCAAATAAAAATCAATAACAAAGATTCCTGCAGTTTCTGGAAAGAACTTGTTATTGCCTTTTTGGTCGTTTCCTGATAGATCAAAATAAAGAAAATAATATAAAACTTCAAAAATAGAGATATAGAGAGAGAATGCACCAGCGAACAAACAAAAAAGATTTCTGAACATGCTCATCAATGACGGCCAGTTTACATTCCAAGATCAAAAAAAATTGCTGCCCTTTGTATTAATTGAAAAATTGATAGTTGAATATGCTGAACTAGTGTTGTGGTTCATCGACAGACCAAGCACTTGAACATCCGGAAAAATATATGAATTTCAAGCCATTGAACGACCAGGATATCAGATAACGATGCAGGGAAGGATTATTTTCATTTCTGGACATTAAATGCTCAATACAGTCCCAAAAATTTCCACCAAATGGTTCCAACTGAACCCCAAATAACCGCATTAAAAATGGCCATTATAAATCCCACTTTAAAAATGTCAGGAAGCTGTACATAGCCAGCTGCAAATTTATATAAAAAAAAAGTGATTAGTAACAACCACCATGCCGGTGTTGATTGAAAACAGTAAATTCTATCTGCTCGTTGCTAGCAAGAAAAAAAGGAGAAATTCCAAGGGGATCATAGTCGTCCATGAAGCTAACGGGATCACCCAAGTCCACCTATTAATCTTTTTATCTAGAACTGTGCAACTTGCTCAAGACACAAACTTCTAATGCTAAAGTAGGTTTTCTATACAATAATTTCAGACTAGCATGTTATGCCAATCATGATAACAAGGCACGAGTTATCTAACAAGAAGATAAGAATATATTAAGGTCACACCTAGTAGAATGACATGTATTATCAGGTAAGTCCTCACTTGATGTTCACTTTGATTGCCCATGCCATGCATACCAATGATAGAAGAGTGTAGCGTTAGGTCCATTGCTAATGGTCAATTGGTCGTACTAGAAATTTTTGGGTGTTTGACATCTGTCCTTTAACAGTAAACCTTCCGTAAGCATAAAATATATTGAATAGGATCACAACTCTACTTGATGCACGATGATTATGATGAACAAAGATACAGCCTTTAGGATACAGCATTCTAATGATAATCAGCTGCTGAAAGCATAAAATTACGACTGAGCATGATTGAAAGAATTGAAAATACCTCCATAGTAAACAGCAGCCTGGCCACTGCTATAATGAGATAGTGCACCAAAAAGATTCGTATTAAAAGCCAAAGCAAGTGCTGCCAGTACACCAGGGACTCCCGAAACCAAATGCATCGCAAGAAATGCTGAGTACAAAGCTCCTACATGTCCAGTCTGACTTGCAAATAGATAGTGGATTAAAAAGTAGGCAGCCTGGAGAGCACAGAAGGCTGCAGGCCAGCTTAATGAGAGAGTCTGGAGCGATTTTGCCACACAATTTGACATCCAAGTGACAATTCCAAAGTTTGTGAGCTGGCTTGCCATCCCTACAAGAACTGCAAACCAAGACAAGGTATCCCATGCTGTTTTCTCACTTAAACAGTCATCCCATTCCAAAACACCCGTAAGCAGAAGAATAGATAAGGCAAGCATTGCTGCAATAACACTTGCAATACCTAGAGTATCCCTGCAACAAGACAAAATAGTTCATATGCATGTAACTGAATACCATAGACTAGAACCAATTCTAGCTTTAGTGGTTGCAAATGTATGATTGGACATGTTATAAAGTTCAAGCACTCAATTGCATGCAGGCATGGTAGGTATTCATTGATGATAAGGTGTTACCAATAACAAACTACTCATTCAGCATCCATACAGGAGTCACACCCTTAACACGTAACTTACCACTAGTATGATTTTTCCTCAAAATTATTGATGAAAGAAAGACATTCAGAATAATTTGTCTTGGCATAAGAAATAATAATGCAATAATAATCCTTGCTCCAAAGTCCCAAGTAACAGAAACTTCATCGAACTCCAAAATTTGCAAGATCCCCTCGTCCATAAAATCGGCCTTGAGAAAATTAGTTAAAATTGGATACACAATTGGTATTTGATAGCGTTAAGAGGGACAAAAAAAAATGAAGAAGATAAATTATTGCTAACCCTAATCTCCCTTAAATAGAGATTAGGTACATAAATGAATATCCACATATCTATATAACTCTACATTACAAATATCCATATAATTTTTCTAACACTCTTCCTTAAGCTGAAGCACAAACATCAAACATGTCCAACCTATTACAAACATCATCAAAATGCTTAGACCCTAAGGTCTTAGTGTATAAATCAGCAAATTGATACAAAGAAGTGAAAGAAGTGCATATCTTCTTGCTCATAATTACTTGACAATCAATTCAATATGCTTAGTTCTTTCATGAAAAATAGGATTACTAGCAACATAAATAGCAACATGATTGTCACAATGCACATGCAAGAGTTTTGAGTATACAAAACTTAACTCGCTCATAAGATTCTCCAACGACATTATCTCATAAGTAGTATGTGCAATGACTTTATACTCAACTTCTACACTAGATCTTGCAACTACAATTTGTTCTTGCTCCTTCATGTGACCAAATTACGTATCTACAATATCCTAACATAGATTTTTGATAATAATGAGAACCAACATAATCAACATCAGAATAGGCTTCAATATTAAGGTGACCATGTTTTTCAAACAATAAGTCTTTTCCAAGAGCATTCACTACATCCACAGCAAAAGAAATATACGGTATAGTCACTATGAGACATGGTACTAAATGTCTACACGTGTCACCGAAATTTCTCCGACACGTGTCTTATTTTCAATATACTGACATGACTCCGACACGATATTGAAATGGAAGTTTTCTGAACAAATGTAAATTTTTTTTACCATGTTTCCACCAACACGATTCCGACATACCGATTTTCCTCAACACGTGTCTATTTTTCAACTTATACAAGTCCGATACGAAATCGACATTTAGAACCATGTTATGAGATATATCAAATTTCTAGCTAACCGTCTACATTTTGCTTTATCCTCCATAAACTATCATCATTTGAGAAATTTGGATCTAAATCCATTAATGTGTTGACAGGGTTAGCACCAAGTAAGCCTACTTCATGAAGCAAATCAAGTGTATACTTCCTTTGAGATAAATAAATGCCATGCTTGCTATGCACAATCTCAATTCCCAAAAAACATCTAGAACATCCCATGTCCTTGCTGACAAAGTGTTGCTTCAAATATTCTCTCGTCTGCTCAACTCCTTTATTGTCACTACTAGAAACAAGTAGAAGTACTCTACCTAACAAACATGCAGAACCCAAAAAACACCAATGACTTGACTAACATCTCAAACCAAATGCTAAGGCTTTACTTCGGTCCATATATTACTTTGTTCAGTTTACAAACCATACTTTGTTTCTCCCCCGAGAAACATACCTAGATGGCTGCTCCATATAGATAGTTTCATCAAGATCGCCATACAAGAAGACATAGTTATTGAGGCACTTGCTTAGGCAACGCCATCAACCTCTGGGCATTTAAGTGCCTAGTTTTTTATAGATTTAACTAGATTTTAGCTAGATCTGGGTTTAATAAGGAGTAATTAAGGATCTATATTTTAATGTTAATGTATGTGTCTTTTATAATGATAGTTTGACATTAACTTTTTCTTTTATGGTCTTAATCTCATTTTATGTTATTATTATCGTGCCCCTTTTTCAATATTCCAATGTTATTTAGTCATTTCAGTGTTTAATTGAGTTTAAAATGGATATATCTATGGATACTTGCATATAATAGCAAGGGAAAATCATGAATATATGTTTTTTCTTAATATTTAATGACACCGAGGTGTTAGGCGACCAAGGTGGTTTAATGCCTAGGTAACTTGCCGCCTTAATAACTATGCAAGAAGGCATTTTTTATGTCCATTTGATACATCGTCTAATCTAAATTAATGAAAACAAAACTTTGATAGAGTTTAATCTAACAACTCGAGAAAAGGTAACAAGATAATCAATCCAATATGTCTGAGTAAAACCCTTTGCCATCAGTCCAACCTTGTGTCATTTGAGCGTCCCAACTAGCTTAAATTTATGAGTAAAGACCCATTGACAAGCTACCATATCTACATCAGGAAGAGCGTGAACAAGCTCTCATGAATTGCTAGATAGTAGGGTCATCATTTTCTTCATCCATGGTTTGCTTCCACGTTAGTGAGCTAAGCACCTCCTGGTAAAATCTCGAAGGAGATTATAAAGATAAAGATATAGCAAACGCACGAAAAGGACTGAGATAATCAAGAGAAAAGCAATTAACAATAGAATGAATAACGTAAAACCTTTTGCCTATTTAAAGATCAAGAGGAACATCAATATACGAAACTAAAGGTGCTAATGGCTTAAGATCTACAATAGGAGAAATCAAACCAATAACATTATGTGGTGTGGTGGAGGATTTCTGGCGACAAGAATACACTTATAGAGGTTTAATGCCAAAACTGGACAATACACATGTAAAAATGGAGGTAGAGTAGGCAAGGGAACCAAAGGCACATCAATAACAATGGAGCAACCTTTTGTATAAATAAGGGATAGATTCAAAAAAGATTACAACTACTAATGAATTTGAAGGATCATAACACCAATATCCCTTCTTAGTATATATCCAAGGAAAATGCACTTAATCGATCTAAGAGATAGTTTGTCATGTCCCAGAGAACAAACATGAACAAAACTAGTACATTCAAAAACACATAGGATAACCCCAAAGAAAGGTCAATCAGGAAAAAGACAAGAATAAGGAATATCTCCATTAAGAATACAAGAGGACATATAGTTATTAAAATGACAAGCAATAAAGATAACATCCCTCAATAAATTTTTGGAATATTAATTTGAATCATGACAGTATGAGTAACAACTAAAAAATGACGATATTTATGCTCAACACCACCATTTTGTTAAGATGAATAAGGATAAGACGTTTCATGTAAATACTATTTTACTCACAAAACATAGAAACATCTTTTTGAACAAATTCCATCACATTGTCTATGTGAAGTATGAAAATATTACTTGAAAATTGAGTTTTTATTCCATTGTAGAAGGATTCAATTATGTAAGGAACTTAAAGATCTATTTTTAAGTAAATAGACCATCCTTGAAAAAGATAAACCCAATAATAGACTCAAACCGACAAGGACCCTAAACATATGAATGAACAAGAGCAAAGCGAACATAGTTTCGTTTTTCCACTCAAACAAGAAATGAGGCACGATGATGCCATCTCAACACACAGGACTTACATTCCAAACTAGAGGCAGTAGACTCAAAAGGTAATAACTGTTTTAACTCGGACAAAGAGGGATAACCTAGCCAACAATGCCATCGAAATAGGGAGACAACTGCAAAGAGAAAACTAGCATTTACAAGTTTAGACTTCATGTCTAGATAGAAAAGACCACTGTGCTCATGATCGCCACCAATCCTCTTTCTTGTGTGAAAGTCCTGAAAAACACAATAAATGGGAAAAACTGAATAATTTTTAGATTAGTCAACTAACTAATGGTAAGTAAACTAAGGAAAATGTGGGGCAAATAAAACACAATAAAGTGTAAGATTTTTACTTGCATTCCCAAAACAAATTCCAAAAATAGGAGAATAAGAGAAATCAATAATATGAACAGATGATAAAGAACTCGACAATGACAGAGAAGAGAAATGGGACGTATACTAGTAATATGAGAGATGACTCTAGAATCTAGCATCCAAGACTCACCATGAGAGGTAGTAAACACACGAGTGGAGAAATTGGTATGAGCGATAGAGTTGACAACAAGAAAATATAGAAGCTTCTTATACTCAACTCTAGAGAGAGTACCTAGCTCGAAATCTGCTACAATAGGCTCAACAACAACAATGTCTGCAAAATTTAATCAACATTTTTCTGAAATGTGATTGGTGCGACCACGAGTGCAAAGACATGACTCACAAGAACTATCAAAACCATGTCCACGACCTCCCTGGAACTGTCCACGTGAACCTTCACATCCATGAACAACGATAGCTAAAGCATCAACAACAGGAGCTGTAGTAGAACTAGTGCCAGCAGTGGAGACATGTAGAACTTGAGAGAGCAGTTGACAGGGAGGGAACCGTGTCGCTTGCAAAAGTTGATCACGAACTTGCCTAAGAAGAGCATCCAAACTAGATAAGAATTTTGCAACAAAAAATTCATCTCACTGAGTTTTACGAGTAGCAGCATCACAACTCAAGGGATGATACAAGAGGAACTCATCAACAATGCCGTTCAAACCTGCAAAATACTCATTGACGTTGTGCCCAATTTACTTTAGTGAAAAGAACTTCTCGTACAGTTTAGACACGTGAGATATATTTTTCTATTGAGAATACAACCCTTCAGTGAGTCCCATATCACTTTTGCAGGGTCCAAGAACACCACATTTGCACTACTAGACAACTCCATGCTGTTGACAAGCCAAGTCATAACACTATAGCCATCTTGTTTCTGCTGTTGGATCCTTCAGTTTATTCTATGACCATAGAAACAATTTAAAAGCACGAGACCGCAGAATATAATTTTGTCCATTGAGCTTCACAGTAGTTCCAAGTGGAGTTTTGTTCTCCAATGTGGAAGCCATCACAACAGCAGCAACCAGACAAGTGCTGACAAGCAGCCAGATCATGGAGAGAAGAATAAAGACATTTGTGACAAAATCAGACAGCCAGACATGTTGTAACTATGGTATACACCATAAATAAGGCAAAACTTACACCATAACCACCAAACCCACGAAAGGATGGAGAAGGGAGAAAGGGATTGTTGGAAGCAACTGGAGAACTTTAAGGGGCAACCATCCCTTTTCCTCACAGTTTGGGAGTTCGCCACCTCTCCCGGAAGCTCTGGTCAGGCCTTGGGGCCACAGTCAGGCGGTTTACAGGCCATCAGCTGTCAATGGCCGGCAGTTTGTGGGCTGTTTCAGGCAGCCGCTGATCAGGGAAGGAAGGGAAGGTGCTGCCCGAAGAAAGGGAAGGGCTGCCAGTGGCCGCTGGAGGTCAGAGGGATGCAGGGGTGATGGGCTAGCGCATTAGCCTTGCTATGGTACCATGTGAGAGGGAAAAAAAGAGAGGAAGAAGATAAATCGATATCCATTTAACTTTACATTACAAATATCCATATAATACTTATAAAAGACAACATAATTGATCTTTCATTTTAAGTTTTCATAGTGCATGGACATGAACTGTGTGCACCATTTGAAGCTCTAAGAAATGAAAATATAATCAGTTGGGATTTGGTTTGAAATGAGTTTTAATTTGTGCAATCCATATATACTTTTTAACCAAATGGACGTGTAGAGACTATGTCCAAGTTTGAATATGAAATAAAGGTAAAATTGAAATAGTAATTTCGTTTACTAAGTCAAAAAGTGAAATAAAAGTGGAATAGTAATTCATATTCTAATTTACTTATTTCAAAATAGCTATTCCACGGAAAAAATGAAATAAAATTATCTGCGAAGTTATTCTCATACATGTATGTATACGATGTATTTATTTTTTGTCTAAAAATTAATATATATATAATATAATAAATACATATTTTAAACTAGATATATATCTTAATAATCAAGTTGATTATTATTAATCTACATATTTTTCACTTATTCCAACTGTGGAATGAGAAGGGAAAACTACTATATTATTTCATAACAAAAGATTACAATCTCCTATATATAGGAGAAGATATACTTAACCCACAAGTAACCTATTAACTGGATAACATAAAGATCCATATAAGAATCCATTTATTCTAACACTCCCTCTCAAACTGGAGCATTTAACATACATAGCTTGTTACATAAATAGATACAAAGAAGAAGACTTAGATTCAAAAAAAAAACATACTAACAGGACAGTCGGACTAATGCATCAGCACGTGGACTCGACAGGTCTACATAACGGAGACAACGTAAAATCAGAACATCAACGGGGCAACTGGATTACTGCACCAACACATATGGACGTGACAAGTCCACACAACGAACACGATGTCAAATCTAAAGACCGTCTAAGACAAGTATTTTTTTTTTTTCTTCTCACACATTCTTTTCTCTCTTTTTTTTTCTCACATTCTCTTCTCCCTTTTTTTCCCTTTTTCTCCTTTAACATCTTCTCACCTTTCTCCCCTTTTTTTTTTCATTCTCTCTCTCCTTCGTTTTTTTTTCCTTCTTTCATGTTCTCTCTTCTGACTTCTTCTTCTTCCTCCTCCCTCGAATGACACACTGACGACTGCAGAGTTGGTGGCCTAGATTGCCCTGCGACTGCGGGAGGAAGGCTTGGAAAGGTGGCCCGTGGCGGCTGAAGGACCTGGACTGGCAGACGAGCCTGGCAGCTAAGGAGGAGAGGAACAATGGATGGGAAGGCCAGAGACGATGACGACGACAGGACTCCCTGATCGGCGTAACCATGTCGTGGACGACAGATCCGTCGAGTTGAAGATGAAGGACACAGCGCAGGCAGCGACGATCGGACTGGACGATGGTACGCATCCTCTCCCTCTCTTCCTTCTGCCTCTCCCCCCTTCCCCGACGGCGATAGGGTTGGACGGCATCGACAGAGGCCTGGACTAGCCTGGATGAAACGGGCAGAATCTGGGAAAGACAGACCAAGCGAAGACTGGAATGGCCGGACGATGCAGGAAAGCCAACGAAGGAGACGAAGGCACGGGAAGGAGAGAGAACGACGACTTTAGGGGACTAGACTGCCCCTATCAGCGGGACTGGAGGAGACTGGAGGGACCGCAGCTGCCACGACTGGCCTGAACGGTGCCGCCGATGGCTTGGACTGGCCTACGACGACGGGAGGAAGACCTGGATTGGCCGACAAAGGTTAGAGGAGGGTCGGAGCTGCTGAACGACGCCAATTGGAGCCTGTACGACGACGGACACGACGGCCAACAGTGTAGACAACGGTGGACTGGTCGACAGATGTCATAGGTTAGGGTTTTTTTTTCACAAGATAGGGGAGAAGACCAAGACATGGAAACGAACAGAGGACTAGTGGTATTTTCCTCATGGGACTGCCACCGTCACCGATAGTGGATCTACGACAACAGCGACTATTGCATTGTCTCTCTCTCTCTCTCAAACCCTAGGGTTTTTCCTAGGCTCTGATGTCATGTAGAATGAGAAGGAAAAACTACTATATTATTTCATAACAAAAGATTACAATCTCTTATATATAGGAGAAGATATACTTAACCTACAAGTAACCTATTAACTGGATAACAAAAAGATCCATATAATGATCCATTTATTCTAACACTAACACTTATTCTAATATCTCCCTATACACACTTATTCACCTTTAAAAAAAATTACTTCCACACTGAATAACAATATCATCAGAATACTAATACCACTTTCCACTTATTCCTTTTTTCTTATTCTACATCCAAAGAAAGGCTATGAGAATAAATAAAGGGAATCATCACTAATGAGGGAGTGATTACATGTTTATAGAGTTACTAGATAAACGGATATCCAATAATCCATTAACCCACACAAACACGGTAAGTCTAATTCCCCCTCAAGCTGGAACATAAATATCAATTATGTCCAGCTTGTTATAAAATAACTCAAAAAACTTAACACTCAATCATTTAATGAAAATATCTACTAACTGATTTGAGAACTACGTATAAGGTGTAAAAATGACTTCTTTCATCACTATATCACGAATGTAGTGGCAATCCACCTCTATATGTTTAGTATACTCATGGAAGATTAGATGGTTGACAATAAAAACATCGACTTGATTATCACAATCTATAAATATAGGAACATCCATAGAAAAACCAAGCTCAAACAGAAAGGAATGGAACCACATCATCACACAGACTATCTGTGTCATGAACCAAAATTCAACTTCAACACTTGATCTAGAGATCACATTTTGTTTCTTACAGCACCACATAACAAGATTATTCCCAACATACATACTGTACCTAAAAGTTGACTTCTAGTCTCCTCTATCTCCTACATAACCTAAATCTAAGTATGTTTCAACGTGTAGATGACTATTTCTTCTATAAACTAGTCGTTTACAAGAAACTTTCTGAACGTATGGTAATACCCTCAATGTTCCTTGCCAATGTATTGTCTTCGAATCATGCATAAATTGACTGAGTATACCTACAATATATGCAATGTCAAGACGTGTAATAGTCAGATAGATTAATTTTCCAATCAGACGCTTGTATCTACCTACATCCTCAAAAAAGGATGATGAACTGTCCCAACTCATCGACAGGAATGCTTTCTGACTTGCATCTCATAAGTCTTGTTTCCAAAAGAAAATATAAAACATACCTCCTTTGAGACAACACCATCCTGTCTCTGACATAGGCAAACTCAATGTCTAAGATATACTTTAAATTTTCTCATGTCTTTAATAACAAAATACACTTTCAAGTATTCTTTAGTCTCCTGAATCTCTATAGTGTCATTATCTATCAATAAGATATCTACATACACTATCAGAATATCACAACCATTGTCGATCCGTCTGTAGAATACAGAATTATCGATACCACAATGGAAAAAACCACTACCTGTGACTATACTACTAAAGTTCTCAAACTATGCACGAGGACTTTGTCTGAAGCCATAAATGTCTTAAGCAAACACACACAATCCTCCCCTTAAGCAACGTATCCTGGAAGCTACTCCATAAACACCTATTCAGTTAAGTCATTATATAGGAAAACATTTCACATTTAACTGACTAAGCTCCTAGAACTAGTTTATGGCAACAAAAAGAATAACCTATATAGAATTTAGTCAAACAACAGGCAAAAAAATCATTATATAATCTACATTATACTCCTGTGTAAATCCACGTGCAACTAATCACACCTTATACTAACCTACAACACCATTTGATAGTGAATACCCACCTACAAGTGACTATATTGATTCCTTCAAGAGGAGTAACTAAATTCCTAATACCATGTGGCACCAATACCCGCATTTCATCATCTATGATTACCTTCTAATGAGGGATAAAAAGAGTCTCTTAATAGTTCCTCTAAATGGACTTAAAAGAAATAACCAAGGCAAAGGGACAAAAGGAGAAATGAAAGTTATTATAAGAAACAAAATGTGATATAGAATGAATTGTGATGGAACATGTACCTTTCCGTAGAACAAAAAGAATATCTAAGTCAATAGGTGGAAAATGTGCAAATGTAGAGAGCAACTCAATTGGAAGTGACAAAGGAAACTTCTAGTGATAACAATATACTTGTAAGATACAAGTTTCCTCCTGTTCTATGGTAACCGAGTCTTTACCAACACTTGCACATGACTCAACGAGAGAAGGAAGAGGAACACCATCAAACCTAAAATCATTATCCTTGAAGTAACGCTATGACTTAAAAAAATTAACGTCTGTAGACACAAAATATTTACAAATGGATAGAACAAAACATTAATGCTCTCATTGTGAGTATCCAACAAAGGCATATTTAATTAAGTGAAGCGATAATTTATCAAAATTTGGAGACAAATACTGAAAAAGACAACACAACTAAAAACCTTTGGAAATAAAGAGAAAAGCTCCACGTAAAGACGTAAACATCTATGTTAAGTTTAATGATTAGTTCAACAAGAAAATAAAGTGAAGAACATGAAGTAAAGCAGACGCGTAAATTTACGTGGTTCACCCAAGAAAGGGCTACGTCCACGGACAGGGCAGATGGGTTTCACTATTCTTCAGAATAATACAGCTCAGACCAAGAGTATAACTCTTGTACAAATCGTAGAAATTTCAATATGAAATTTCTACGAGTAGCAGCAACAGAATAGCAGCAACTTCTCAAAGTCAACGAGACAGAAGAACAGATGTTGACAATAACTGGACCTAGATGGAATATCCCAGACGAGGAAGCTAGAGGAAGAAAGATGTCCCCCTCTCTTCACAAGCTTCGACCCTACCTCCTCCTTTTTATAGCAGTAGAGGGAGACGGGTGAACAGGTGCGTGGATGAACAGATGCGCGAATGAACGGAGGCACAAATGCGTGGAGCAGATGCGAGCGGAAGTACGGAGCATACGCGAGCGAAAGTGCAGTTGAGGATATTCTTTTTGTTCTCTGATAATGTGCAAATGTGATGAGGTTTTTTTTTCTTTCAGAACATATATTCAAGTCATTTCTACAAATCTCCACCTTGACTTGAATATTCGCCCTGCTGAACAAAACTGATCTAGATACGATCACAGATAAAGAGTAAATTTAAGCAGTGGACAAACTTGCTCTCTGGAACAGCTTTGGTGAAAAAATCTGCAGGGTTATCTTCAGTAGCGATTTTAACAAATTTAACCCTCTTTTCACCTCAGATAAAGTGCTACCTTATGTCAATATGTTTAGTCCTTTCATGATGGACATGATCCTTGGCTAAACAGATGGAACTAAGGTTATCACAGAAAATGTCAATATAATCTTGATGTAAGCCAAAATCACCAAGCAAACCTTTTAGCCAGATACCTTCCTTTACAGCCTCCGTCATTGCAACATATTCTACCTCAGTGGATGACAATGTGACTATTAGTTGAAGAGATGCCTTCCAGTACATCACTGAATTACCCACTGTAAACACATAACCAGTTATAGACTTTCTCCTCTCTGGTGCTTTTACCAGAGACCAGGTTTGGGTAAATCGAAGAGATTCCATCTCGTCTTGCATTGCCATCTTCCATTGTAAAGCTTCTTTACTGTTTATGACTTCTTGATATGATGATCGTTCTTCTGAGCCAAGTTCATCAGCCACCTGCAAGGCAAAAGCTGTAAGATTTTCAAAACCTAACCTTGTAGGTGGTCGAACTTCCCTTCTTTGCTTGTCTATAACCACACTTCTAAAGAATTGAAGTTGTTCCATCCATATAGAGGTGTCTGTTTCAGCTTTTGGCCCTTCAATTTCATCTTCTTCACCTTTTGGATTAAGATCTGCATCCCTTTAAGAAAAAGACAGCTGAAATGCTACTTGAAGAAGGGTCAGAAATTTCAGCAACAGATTTTCCTTCCCATAGCATAGATTCTTCATCAAAAGTTACACTTCTTGTAAGTATAACTTTGTGCAACTGAGGAGCCCATACTCTGTATCCTTTTACTCCATCTCCATAGCCCATGAAGACACCTTTCTTTGCTCTTGGCGAGTTTGCCTTCATTTACATGAAAACAAACAGGACACCCAAAAACTCTTAATTTAGAATAATCTCCCTGTTTACCTGTCCAAACTTCATAGGGAGTCTTCGTTTGAATGGAAGACGATGGAGATCTATTGGTAATAAAACACGCAGTATGAATTGCTTCTGCCCAAAAGACATCTGCAATTCCAGAGTTAGAAATCAAACACATGGCCTTTTCTAACAGAGTTCTGTTCATACGTTCTACAACACCATTTTGTTGTAGAGTGTGTACAACTGTTCTGTGTCGGACAATACCTGTGTTCCTGCACAAGGAATCAAAAGCATTATTGCAGAACTCAAAGCCATTGCCTGTTCGTAGAACCTTGATTTTTCGATCAATCTGGTTTTCAACCAGAACTTTTCATTCCTTGAAGTTGACGAAGGCATCTCCTTTGTGTTTCATTAGAAACACCAAAGTCATTCTTGAGAGGTCATCAATAATGAACAGGAAGAATCTAGAATTTCCCAAAAAAGGAGTTCTCGTTGGTCCCCAACAGTCGGCATGGATATAGTCAAGTTTGCCCTTTGTATTCCTTTCAGCTGGACCAAACTTGACTCTTTTCTGTTTACCAAAGACACAGTGCTCGCAAAAATCAAGATTGATATTCTTGAGTCCTTCTAAGAGACCTTGGCGTTGCAGAGTTTGCATTCCTTTCTCACTTAAATGAGCAAGATGCATATGCTATATCTTTGATTTGTGGAGTAACTCAGTTGAGGATACTATAGCAACAGTTTGAACTTCTGTCGAGCCCTCAAGAATATACAGCGGTCCTTGCTTGAGTCCTTTCATCACTACAAGTGATCCTTTGCTTACCTGAAGGACTCCACATCCTCCTTTGTAACAGAAACCCTTATCATTAAGAATAATTAAGGAAATAAGATTCTTCCCAAGATCTGGAACATGACGTACTTCAAAGATAATTCTCACTGTCCCGTCATACATTTGGATCCTCACGGATCCAATACCAACGACTTTACATTGTACATCATTGGCTACAGTAACAGTATCTCCATTAACATATTTATAAGACGAAAACCATTCTCGATTTAGAGTCATATGGTGTGATGCCCCCGAATCAAGAATCTACTGCTCAGAAGAAAGGGAAGAATCAGAAACAGTAAAGCCAACATCGACTTTAGAGGCAGTCTCTTCCTGTGCAATAGAGACAGAAGGCATTTTTGACTTCTTTTTAGAACAATTATTCTTCCAATGCCTAGGTTCCTTACAGTAATTATAGATATCTCGAGGATTTACTCTACCTTGAGATTTACCTTTCTTCTTTCCTTTCTTGTCAAAACTTCTTGAGTTTGACCTACCACGGTTTTTGTCAAAAGTGGTAGAAAGGCCTGCCATCTCTCCACCTGAAGTTGAAGCTCGATGCCGTAATTCTCTTGTGTCGAGACAAACTCTCACCTCCTTTAAAGAGATTGAATCTTTTCCAATCACAAAGGATTAGACAAAATTTTCAAAAGATTGAGGTAATGATACTAACAATAACAGAGCGGCATTTTCATGATCAACCTTTACTTCAATACTGCTTAACTCCATAAGAATAGTATTAAGATGATCAAGATACTCTTTGAGAGACGTACCTTTCTTCATCTTAAGGGAGAATAAACGTTGCTTGAGAAGGAGCTTATTGGTTAAAGATTCAGTCATGTATAGACTTTCCAACTTTAACCATAATCCACCAGCAGTTTCCTCATCTACAACCTTTATTATTACCTCATCTGCAAGACAAAGTAATATTGTTGAATGCGCCTTTTCTTCTTGCGCTGTCAAGTGTCAACTCGACATTATTGACCCCAACTGTTGTTTCCTTCAGCAACGGAGTCCAGATTCCTTGTTGTTTAAGGAACGCCCACATTTTGATTTGCCATAAATTGAAACTGTTCTTCCCGGTAAATTTCTCCACCTTAACAGTATATGAAGACATGGTATTTTCTGTTAACTAAACTCAACCTGGCTCTGATACCACTTATTAAGTTTAAGGATTTTTTCAATAAGAAAATAAAGTGAAGAACATGAAGTAAAGCAGACACGTAAATTTACGTGGTTCACCCAAGAAAGGGCTACGTCCACGGACAAGGCAGATGGGTTTCACTATTCTTCAGAATAATACAGCTCAGACCAAAAGTATAACTCTTGTACAAATCGTAGAAATTTCAATATGAAATTTCTACCAGTAGCAGCAACTTCTCAAAGTCAACGAGACAGAAGAACAGATGTTGACAATAACTGGACCCAGATGGAATATCCCAGACGAGGAAGCTAGAGGAAGAAAGATGTCCCCCTCTCTTCACAAGCTCCGACCCTACCTCCTCCTTTTATAGCAGTAGAGAGAGGCGGGTGAACAGGTGCGTGGATGAACAGATGCGCGGATGAACGGACGCGCGAATGCGTGGAGCAGATGCGAGCGGAAGTGCAGACGAACAGACGCGACGGAGAAACTCCGATTGTTCGCGAACGAGCTCCCCGCGTCCACCAAACTTCCGCGATCTGGAAGAGCAAGTAAAAAACCCGCGTCCGTGAACAATGCCTCCATAATCTAAGTGTTTTTTTTTCCTTTCAGAACATATATTCAGGTCATTTCTACAATCTAAGTGGAATCTCACCTCCAAGAAGTGTTGACGACATCTTATTTATGAGATAGGATACTATAAAAATAGCATCCGACCACAAATATTTTGGAACACCTATCTGCTACATAATGGTACGAGTTACATCTAGAATATGTCGATGTTTATGTTTTCATATCATTTTGTTGAAATGTATGAGCACAAGTAATCCAATGAATAACATACAAATATTTACAATAATTTTAAAGATCCAATTAAACAAATTTCAAGACATTATCAGTACGAAAAACTTTAAGAGTAACAAAAAACTAATTTATTATTTCTACAAAAGCCTTTTTAACTACATCAAATACATTAACTCTATCTTTCAATAGATAGATCCACGAGACACGAGAAAAATCATTAATAAATACAATGTAATACCTATGAGTATGACCAAACATAAATGAAATCCTAGCAAGATCCCCACATCATAATGCTGTAAATTAAATGAACTTTGACTACTAACAAAACATAAACGACGATAGGTAATATGGTTATACTTACCTTATTGACACGACTCATACTCAAATGAAGAGATAGAAATCAACGAAAGCACCTACTAAAGTTTCTGATGAAACGGATGGCTCAATCGAAGATGCCATAAAAAAGATGACTCCACTGTGGATGTAAATGACGTTAGTCCCCAAGTAGTTCATTTTGAACCAACAAGTATACTCTATGTCGATGCTCAAACCCCAAATCAATCCTCTTCTCTATCTACAAATCCTAGAAAGTACACTGTAAAGAAAAGAAGATTATATAACAAAGTAATTATTTCGTTTAGCACTAACAGATAATAGATTAATTGAGAAGTTAAGTACATGAAAATTTTTGTCTAACGTTATTTAGGAAGAGACATGAACAATGCTTTGCCCAGAAACTCGACAAGTACAATGCTTTGTCT
This sequence comes from Posidonia australis, assembly GCA_024699735.1. Lineage (NCBI taxonomy): Eukaryota > Viridiplantae > Streptophyta > Magnoliopsida > Alismatales > Posidoniaceae > Posidonia > Posidonia australis. The sequence goes on from JAMKQA010025784.1 coordinate 17,659, forward strand.
AACCATTGATTATGGAAAGTGGAAACAAATCAAACATCAATTAACTAGGACAAACATGTAAAGAATTGTCGTGTACCTAACAAATGTGAGGAGATTTCTGAGTCGATGATCCAAAAATTGTCCTTACAAGCTAATAAGGCAGTAATACCTACCTAGAGGTAGTGACATGTAATGCCATGACATAGACCTGGTGCTTTTGAAACTGAAGGAACGTTGCATACTCATCCTGAAGTATGAACATTATCAGAGTGGTTGATAATGATAATATAGGAGGACCATAAAATGCAATCGTAGTTTGATTCTCAATAATGACCCAAGCTGACTCGTCTATCAAGCCTGTCCCAACACCGATTAGATATATGATTGGTCCAATCATAATACTTACAACGAGGTCACCTCCCTCCATTAGCACGTCCACTTCTCTTGACTATACCATGGCCACAAGTAGTAACCATAACTGACCGATCCAAAAGCATGGTACCAAATGTCTATGCGTGTCACCAAAATTTCACCGACATGTTTCATTTTTTTAATTTACCGATACGACTCCGACACGATGTCGAAATGGAAGTTTTCTGAACAAATATAAAAAATTTTTGCCGTGTTTCCACCGACACAATTCCGACATACTGATATTTTTCCGACACATGTCTGTTTGTCAACTTATCGAAGTCCGACACGAAATCGACATTTAGAACCATGTCCAAGAGCTAATGTAGCAATAGAAATCTGTAAAACCCTGGAAAAAGAAGACAGTAGATTTGAAACTGTATCTACACCAAGAATTTGTCCATAAATCTAAAAAGAAAGCTCCAGATTCATACTAAATAAATAGACAACCACAACTAACTCATTCTTATAATGTCTCATATTGCTGACATCGGCAACCAACGATTGATTGACAGCAACTTCATCTAATAGTCTTCTGAGAATGGTGTAATAATCTTGAACAGAACTATCTCCTTAATGGAGGGTGAAAATCTACTCATAAATCTCAAAAATTCAAGATATATTCTTCTCATATCCATAAGTAGACTTTTGAGTTTCCTAGATCTTCTTAACAGAGCGAAGCAACATCACACTGCAAGCAATTCTAAACTCCATGCTATTAACCAACCACAAAACTATGATACTATCATCTACAAATCAGTCATCATAGGTGACATCTTTCGTATCAAAAGGCGAATGTGTAAAATATCGGTCTTCCTATGAGCTGCCGCAAAAGTCTCAAAACTTTATGATCATAACAAATAATTTTTGCCATTTAATTCCTCAGATGTTCCACTAAGAATTTTTACAAGTGACTTATGTAATGTTATGTTTCTAATATCACAATGGTCTGATTTTCAAAAAAAAAAAGGATAATCAGCACAAACCAAAGTACAAACCACCCAAAGAACACACTCTCAACGATTTTTGGAGGTACACATAAACGTAAGGAAGAAGTCTTATGCACCCAAAGAAGTCTTCTGTAAGTATAGGCAATAAAAAAGAGGAAGAAGTCTTCCACAAGTACGAGGAAGGCTTTAGGTGGTCACGAGAAGATGGAATTGGCAACTTCCACATGTACAAGGGAAGGAAGAAGGAAACCAATAGTTGTAAGGAAGGGAAGGGTTGTACGACACTATTGGAGGACCTGACAGTACTAAACGTCGATTTTGTGTCGAACTTCTGTTCGACAAAGATAAAAAACACGTCAAACATCGATGGAAATGCAGTAAATTTACAAAAACCCACGGAAATGGTCAAAAAACTTTGAATTTTGATTTGAAACTCTCAAATAAGCTAAAGTAAACAATAATCTACATCTAAGACTACTTAGATCAACTTTCTAAGCATGCTTCATAATGAAATATGTTATATGGACTTTATACAAATATGTTAGAGCATAAATAATACATAAAAATACTTAATAAATGTTTAAAAACAAAATTGCTCACAAAAGTTATCTCATATATGCTTAATACTAGAAAGAATGCCATGTTTCATCAAAATCTTCTTGTTGTTCAACTATATTGTTGTCACAATGAATTCAATGTCAAATTTAAGACTCTCTCCACAACACATAGTTGTTTTAAAATATATGACTATAATATATTTGATATTGTAGAATAAATCTTTCTTGAGACTATTAAGGCATGTAATCATGACTCAACGAACCTTAATGAGGTCGCTGCTCATATTCTATTTGTAGTAGTACATAGTTGAAGATGGAGGTCATATCTCATTCACATTATTGACTTGAAACATAAGAAGATGAAATTCCCATCCATCTACCTTCAAAGTTATAATTTGATTGTCCATAAAAATGATCTCCAAAAGAACTATAGTCATAAGAGTTTGTAGAATTATAAATATTCATATAATCAAGTGACTACATCACATAAGTCCAAGAATATGAATCTTTTGTTGTATCTTCACGAGATTTTCTTTTGTAATGATACAACAAAGAATCAAGTCTTGATGGTTATCAAACTTTATGATACTCATCATATGTGGCATGTATGAATTCACCTTCTCTTGTGAACAGGCTAAGTGACCTTTGACTTTCTCCTTGTAAGTCTTCAAGTTGGACTGCATATCCACTATCACTACTTTCACAATGGTCTAGCGATTATACGAAATCATTTGTATCACTCTCACCACCTAGGCCTAGAGTTCCACTACAAGAATGTTTCGATGAATTCATGTATTCTTCAACATCAATCTCCATTTCAGCAACAATTCTTGATATTAGTTTACCATGTTCTTCATCTAATACTAGTTCTCCATTTTTTTGCAACCACTCAAGTATAAGATTCTCATCGTCGTCTTCATTGCATATATACGTCAAATCAATTAAATCCAAGTAGTCCTTATCTTCTCCTTCTCTTATATGCTTTATTCTCAACTTCATATTATATTGTACAAACACAAAATCATTTAATCTTTGAGTTTCCAATATGTTTCTTCTTTTTGTATGGAAAAGATTAAATGTGTCCTAATTTCTTTCACATTCTAAAGTTGAGATAGTTTGAGATAAAAAATTTATTGTAATTTTCCTCAAATTTGGAACATCTCTTCTATTAAACATCCACCATTCACCTAGAATATGATATTAAATTACTAATTTATTACCCACATTATGATGTGATGCTATGAAATAAAATAAATAATATTCAAATCCTTACTTAAAGTCATCATATCACAAGCACGAATGACTTAAGAATCTCCAAATCCTAACATTTGATTCCTAAAGTATTTGATTTCATTCATGACTTGTACTTGAATGTCCACATTTAACTTTTATTTCTTTATCATCATTCTCACAGAAACTAGTAAATCAATATGATTTCCAAGTTCACGATGGAATTAGAACTGTAGATTCTGATAGTACGCTACATTGACAAAAAAAATCATTAAGCAACCAATTATAATGTAAACATAATTATGATAAATATGAATCTATATATTAAACTACTTACTCGTTTCATACAAAGGGTGAAGAAACATCTTAGACCATCTTTCTTCGATGATTTTCAAATATCCCTTTAAAGATCTTTATGTTGCATCATTTAAAGTATCTTTCATCAACTTCATTGCCTTATACAAAAAATCCATTATAGGTTTCTTATCACAATCCACAAAGCAAAAAACCTTCGAAACCAACTTCATTACTATTACTACCTTTCGAACATCTTCCTAAATTTATTCACCTATCAATTGGAGTCACTCTCGTGATATTTATACCACACTTATGAATTAAACATATAGTTTAGTCCATTTTTTTTTATCAATCATTTATTAAAGAACAATATAATTTACTGCAAATCGAATAACTACAAGTCAAATCAAATCACTACCACAACACTCAAGTGACCTCATCAAGGCCAATAAGTATGAGTGATTGTAAATGAATTTTATTACAATCTTTATTTTCTAACAGTCTTCTCTACTGACTTAGATATGATTTTTTCACTAATCTTTTTAAAATTACTGTCATTGTTAGTGATAATTTGAACCACGGTTGACAGTCTCACTTAATGACTTCTGTATTTTATTTATAAAGGTATCTATTATCTATGATAACATCAAAAGCATCAATAGACTTTAAAAAAACTGTGTGACTATCACAGTAGACCATGAAATTGATGATTTATTTTCTGATGGTACTTATCCAACCATCACATAAAATAATGATCCTATAGATTGACCATTGTAGTTTCAAGTTGTTTGAAATAGCTTTCGAACTCTTTCTTCTCTGATTTGAGGTACTTGTTCATTATCTCATAATCAATTAGTGTTTTTAGTTCTGTACCATCTTTAACCGTTGCATCAAGCATAGGTTATAAATACAATCCTTTTGTAGTATTAGTATGAATAATGTTGAAAAACATATATTTAGCTACAATTTGACCAACTTTATCTTTAGCATTTCCAAACATTTATCATATCTTTCACAATACGTTCTAAACATTCTTGCAATATCTTTATCCTTATCTTTCTATATACTACAACTAGCACTATCACTTCTACTTCCCCTGTTACGAGGTACACTTCCAAAACCATAAAATCTCTAAATCATTCTTCATTTCTCTCTCTTCTAGAGTTTGGCAATTCGAAGAATACACCCTATTATCATCTGAATCTACTACGAAGATGGACTCACTCTTTCCTTCGTTAAACAGAATTTAATTATATCTTTCATCTCTTTTTGTTCTATCACTTTTCTTAGATTTTGTGTCATTTGATAACTCTCTCATATGATCACGAACGGCAGTTGAGCATGACTTGTACTTGCTAACATTGTTGTATTTGCCAACAAAACGTTGCTTCAATCTTATAATACCCCCACTCATCATTCTCTTCTTCACGGTACTTGCATTTTATTTTATGTCTATCGTTGTTGACAATATATCCATACAACTATCCTGAAATCGTCAGAACTAGCAACTCTCTCTTCATTTTCACTTCCATTACTTCGAGATCCATCAGAATTCAACATTATGAAGACCGAAAACAAAAAATTAAATAATTTTAATTATATGAAAAAAACTTGTGCATTTAAAATATGTTTGTTTTTTTTTTAAATTTCTATGAGTTTTACAATTTTTTGAGATATTTTATTTAATAATCTGTCCATTTAATATTATTTCTGATTTTTTACAAATATTCGAAAAAAAATTCATTATTCAACTTCTTATTATTTTCCTCATTTTTTAACTTATTTACAAAAAATCAGAATTCTTTTCAAAGTTTTCAATAATTTCTGAATTTTTGTTTTTTTTTAAAGTTATAAATATTTTACTTATTTTTATTTACTGATTTTTAATGATTATATAGAATTTCTAGGTTAGATTTTACCGTTATTAGGTTATATCTAAGTAATATCAAGTTATTAACATTAAAATACAAAAAAAAAGATAAAATAAAAATATTATATACAAAAACCTAAGCTTTATGTATTTTTATGATATATCTATGTAATATACCTAAAATTTACATCAAAACAAAAAATATTGTTAATACCTAAGATCTAAGTGCAATATGTAAATCTACATGAGAACAAAAGCAAAACCTGAAAAAAAAACATGGAATTTGCTGCAAAACCAAGAGATCAAAGTGTATTACCTAGAGAGATTTGTGCTATCAGAATTCAAAAGAAACCAAAGGAAAGGAAATTAGTTTCTCTTTGACTACTTTTTTAAATAGTGTCTGTGCTTCAACTGAAAAAGGAAACGATTTCTATTTGTATTCAGAGTATAAAAGCCAAGAAAATTTTCATTTCTGTGGACACAAGGTAGAATCTCAACGGAAACACGTTTGTGTTTGTTTCCAATAACAAATACAAACATCAAAAATTTAGTCAAACGAAAAATAAATTATGTTGGTTTATGTTTCCTTTAATTTCCTTTTGACTAATATTTTTCATTTCCTTTCGTTTACAAGGCACAAACAGCCTCCTATTTACATTAAGGAAAAGAGAAAGGAGGGCTGGAGTCATAGTCGACCTTGAAGAAAAGGTAGGAAAGAACTTTAACAATGAAGAAAAATCTTCACCCATGTAGAGAACCCATGCAGCAAACAATAGAGAAGAAGAGTAAAAGACTGAGAACTGAAAAGGAGAAGGCAGATTGAGAAGAAGATGCCCATGACACCTGTGTCAACATAAAAAATAAGCATGTTCGACAACACACATATTCAAAGCTTTTAAAATACCGTGTCGATCGACTCAGTCAACTTGCCTGACATGCCTACGAAGTTCCCATTGAAACTCAGTAATTTTCGATTTCCTTGTACATGTCGTTTCCCTATTTTGCAAGACCAACACCTGTCGACGAAATTTTACTGACACGTGACGATTTTAGGATCCATGGCCACAGAAAGGCTGCGACGACAGTAAGGGGCTAGGAAGAGGTCGTTGGCACCTACAACTACTGTTGGAAGACCCGACGACGGCTCCTATTCAAGTTGTTGTTGCCAACTGCTGTTAAAGTCAACGACGATAGCTCCTGTTGTGATGCTGCCACCGACAGTTCTTTCGCTTTTTTTGTGTTTCCTTCAGTGGATCCCTAAACCCTAAGCTCTGGTACTACGTGAGAATAAACAAAGGGAATTATCACTAATGAGGGAGTGATTACATATTTATAGAACTATTAAATAAATAAATGTCTAACAACCATTAACCAATACAAACACAATAAAGCTAATAATAATAAATCCAATAGAGATCAATTACAATATCTTTTTAACCAAACAATCATTATTTCCTTGCAAAAGATTGTAACTAGTGTCACTCTTTTAGCTGTCAATAACATTAGGATTGACTGCAATTTTCTAAACATCAGTTACTTACCTAGCTCTGCATCTAGACTTTGTCACGGTTTTAGTGGAATTTTGAGGACTGCTCTACAGCAGATTGAACAACCTGACAAGTTCTCTTCTATGACTATTGAGTTATGGTAGATACATTTTTCATATTATACGAATCTGACATTGATTCACAAATGGTCGATGTTAGATTGACCACTTGTACAGTTTGTTAAACATTTGATTCTACAAAAATCCTCTATCATTTTATTAAAATTACCCTCAATAAGATGATATGGTCACCAATAAACCCTGAGAATACACTTATAGGCTAAAGCCAAGAAGCAGTTATCCAATTATGATTTGATGTAATTCATTCCCAAGAGGATTGGATGAAGTATAAAGCAATGGATCTTCAATGAAATCGATATTTTTCGGGTGCTGAAATGTGATGTCTCGAAGATATTTTTGTAGCTACCAGGTCCTCTCAAGTCCTAATAATTAGTTCCTGAATTCTTCACAGACATAACACCATTCAATCTAATAAAACATTAATGAAGAGCAGCTCTCGATTGGTGCAAATACGTAAGAACCATGTACTCATGTAACGAAGATATCAATGTATATTAGATACTAACCTATTTATGCTTTTGTACTAAAGTATTATTTCTTGCAATTTTAGAAGTCATATATATTAAATATGACTAAAATCAAAATGCTAGGAGTTTTCATTAGATAGGCTAATGATGAGAGAAATAACGAACTTTTGTTACTTTATCATTCACAGACAAGTTCCCTACATGTCTTAAACTGTGTTTGGAACCTTCTAAATCCAAAAGTTATATTCTAAATTTTTTCTATAAATTAGCTTCTAAGAGTTTTTATAGAAACTAGATTCTAAGTTACTTGTAAAATCTTATTTGACAAATAAAGATTCTATTGGTAGAAATTAGATTCTACTAATAGTTAAATTACATGTATCCTTTTCAAAACCTACTCTTCCTGAGATTTCCTCTCTCCTGTACTTCCTTTTCATCCTCTCTCTCCTCTTCTCCTCTATTTGACACACACACTGATCGAATTGCATTGGGTTTGTAAGTTGTGAGAGAGAATGATGTATTCATTATTGAATAATAGGTTATATATACACACGCACACACACACACATATAAGATAGGATAAAAATGGATATCCAATCACCCTATTATAGACTAACCCATTATACTCTGAGAAGTCTAAATCTAATACTCTCCCTTAAGCTGAAATGTATATATCTATCATTTTCAACTTGGTACAGAGAAAATCTTAAGACCAAATACTTAATCCCTTAGTAAAAATATCTAAAAATCGATCAAATGACTGCCTATAAGGAGTAAAGATAATCCCTTGTATCATCGTGTCTTAAACAAAATGACAATCCATACATTCATAAAAGATCAATTATCAATAATGTAGATAATAGCCTGATTATCACAATACAATGACATGAGCACATCAAAAACTTAAGTTTATCAACAAAGAAGGAAGCCATATCATTTCACAAGCAATTTATACCATAGATCGATATTCAAACTCAACATTGGATCTAGACACGACATTCTCCTTTTTACTACACCTTGTAACAATATTTTCTCTAACATAAAAGCAATATCAAGAGGTGAACTTCCAATCTCCTCTCTCTCCTGCACATCTAGAGTCTTGGTAAGCCTCAATATGCAAGTGACCATTCTTTTTATAAACCAATCCTTTACCAGGAGTCTTCTTAATATAAGATAGTACTCTCAAGACTCCCTGATAATGTATTGTCATTAGTTTATGCATAAACTAACTAAGTACACCAACAATGTATGTAATATCTGAACATGTAACAGTCAAGTAAATTAATTTTCCAATCAGACACCGATATCTACTAGTATCCTCTAATAGAGGTGATGAACTATCCCAGAAGTCTAAATTCTGATTAAATGGAGTAGTCTCTAACTGTTTCCTATACAAGATCCAATGCATATTTCCTCTGAGATAGTGCCATCCTGTCTCTAACATAAGCAAACTTAATTCCCAAGAAATACTTAAGTCTACCCATGTCTTTGGTGACAAAGTATGTCTATAAATAGTCCTTTGTATTTTGAATTTTTACAATATCACTACCAATCAATAAAATGCCATTCACATATACACCAAGTATCACACAATCACTATCTCATTTGTAGAAAATAGAATGATTAACAGCACAACATCGAAATCCACTAACAAGAATGATACCACTAAACTTCTCAAACCAAGCACGTAAACTAGAGACCATAAATTACTTTCCTGAATAAACAAACCTAGTTCTCTTCTTGAACAAAATACCCAAGAAGTTGCTCCATATACACCTATTCTGTAAGATCGCCAAATAGGAAACCATTCTTTACATCCAACTGGCTAAGTTCCTAAGACAAGTTTAATACTATAAAAAGGATGACCTTTATAGAATTCAAACATACTACTAAAGAGAATGTCTCAACATAATCCACGCCACTCTTGTGTAAATCCTCGTGCCACCAGACGTACCTTACACATGTCCATCATACCATCAAGCTTGTATTTGATAGCGAACAGCCATCTAAAGTAACTACATTAGTTCCTACCAATCTAAAGAGCAAATTTCATGTACCACAAAACACTAATGCCTGCATTTCCTTATCCATAGTTGCCTTCCACTACAATATTAAGATAACCTCTTGATTGTTCTTGGAAAGTGATTCAGAAGAGATGGACAATGCAAAGATAGAAAAACAAGGTGAATTCTATCATAGGTAATAAAATTTGAGATAGAATAGATAGAGGCAGCATGTATACATTCTCGAATGGCAATCGACATACCAAGGTCTGTAAATGACAGACAAGCAAACATTGAGGAGGTAATGGCTCGAAGATGGCGTTGGTGTCGATGATATACTTACAAAAGACAAGACACCTCTTTTTCCATGGTAGTAGTGTCAATAATATATGTATGATAAGACTCCATCATACCATCAAGCTTGTATTTGATAGCGAACAGCCATCTAAAGTAACTACATTAGTTCCTACCAATCTAAAGAGCAAATTTCATGTACCACAA
>JAMKQA010025785.1:0-29827 GCA_024699735.1 Posidonia australis
GTCAACCCTGAGCATCGGTCTTGGTTCCCTTCGTCCCTCGACCTCGCTCAGGGAGGGGCATCTGTAGACACCCCGATTTTGAGGTGACTCATTGATAGCTTTCCAGTTGTTGCTTTGGATGTGACTGACCCTTGAACCAACCCTAAACCCATAGCAGGCCCGCAGCCCAATTAGAAAACTAGACCAGTGGGGGAGAGCACTTAGCTAGCACACTTACCTAGCACACCTAGCTAGCACACTTACCTAGCACACCTAGCAGGCGCACATACCCGACGCACATCCCAGGCGCACAGCCATTTCGCAGACTACGGGCTGCTGGCTTTCCACCTCCCATGGCTGTTACCTCTAGCAACGAATATGCCATGGAATCTTCCAGGCTTTTCGTCTACGAGGATCCCTACATTCCCATGAGTTACCCATGAGAAAATCCTATTTAAGGACACCCATAGGCAACCATTAGGAGAGGTTAGAAACCTTGAGTTCAGCAATCCTGTTCTGAGCAAGCATCCTGCACGAGCTATACCCTCTTTCCAGCAGCATATATTCGTTTTTTGGAGCACTCCCTTGCGTTCCAAAGCATACTTGGTCCTTCCAGAGCAACAAGGATCTCTCTATCTTTAATATTTCAAGAAGGAACATCTTAAGAGGTAGGTTTTCTACCTCTTCTTTCTCCTTTAGATCTCACTTTAGAAACATAATAAAGCATGCTCGAAGTCTTACATATAGTTTGATTTATCCGTGTTTTTATGAGGTTTTATGATAAATATGTTTGCTCTCCTTGCAAGATGACCTCCATGCAAGTCAATATCTCTGTTTGCGAGCATGTCCACTTTTATTTCTAGCATAAATCTGCATGGGTTATCTTCTTTTTACTGTTTCCTTGCACATCAATCTATGCCACGCACTTACATGTTCTTGCATATAGAGAAATGCTTGATATGATCATCACTTACATGTGTTCTGATTGGATTTAGCCATATCATGTTTATTCCCTGGCATTTTGCATGTTTTCATACATAAACCCATCAACTCATTTTAGTTTTTATTACATGATTTACATGATGACTCTCGATCATGTGCATCCCCATCATGTTTTCTGCTTTCAACAATGGCATGAACCTATCTGCATTAGCATGAATCACCTGTCTCTTTTCTGGGGTGGATTCTGGATCAGATTGCAGTCTGATCCAGATTCTCTGGGGTGCACCACTCAGGCGCACCTTTCCAGCGCACCACTCTGGCGCACCAAGTAGGTGCAGCAGACTGGTTAGAGAGCAGAGCACTCGCATTAACATCTTTGTTTGCATGGCTTTATCGAAGGTTTTAAGCTTGATTCTTTTATGGCTGATTCTCTGATATTTTAAGATTTCACTTGCATGTTTTCAGCTTTGATCAGATCGTTTTCCAATTGTTTTCTCCATGTTGATATTCAGTCCCTGGCTAGAATCTGGTAGGTTGGTTGCACTTTACTCTTACGTGGAGAATCTTGTGCATCAGTCCATGATCCAGTAGCATGGTTGAATCATGCATCCTTCATTTAGCACAAAATAGGTGGGACCTTGTGTGAGGCTACTGGCCCTTGAGCGCAAGGTCCATAGATGTTGCATTTGCACTTCCTTCGCTTTAAAGGCATGATTTCCAAGTTTTTACAGAATGATTTCACTGCATACTTTTCCAGAGTGCATTCTATGGCGTTCTGGCTTTGCATGGTTTTCTATTTTCCCTTAGCACATTTTCCTGGCCCACATAGACGCACATAGGTGGCGCACTACACTGACGCACCAGTCTGGCGCACCAAACAGGCGTAGTGGCCTGTTTTCAGTAGCACACAGCAGGTTTTTTATATGTTTTTGGCATGCTTTCTTGACTTGATTCGCTTCTGAGTTTTCTTTAGCTTTCTTCCTTGATGCATTAGGAAGGCACAACTATGTTTTCAACTATTTTCCATGCATTTTAGATTGTATTAGGCATATAGCAAAGCAAGGATGAAAACTCACTCGAGATTTTAGATCTTTGATCTTATTATGCAATTTTCTTGCATCAATGCTAGTCCCGCAATACGAGTGATACTTCTGAGCATTAGGACACACCCTTACACATCATGCACCCATATTTTAGACACCACATGCATTAGCATGGCATGGCATATCGCCCTTGGGCGTACAACAAAGGTTGCAAAGCCGACATTTCATTAGCAATAGAGAAACCAATAGAAGACCGATTTATCGGGCGTACGAAGGTGCCTAACACCTTCCTCGTACGTAATAGGGATCCTTACCCGCATTTCTGGTTTACGAAAACTTTTTCTTTTATTGTTTTGCATGATTTTCATGTTATATGGTTTTCCTTGTCTTCCATTTGAATAGACTAGGTGGCGACTCCTACATTTTGCATTATTTTATTTTTACCGTGACTTTGCCGACTTTGGAATATTTTTGCCATCCTCGACGGCATTGGTTACAGCCACAATTACTAAAAGAATTGAACTGACATTAAGTGGTAATTTGAACTCAATAACAATTTAGAAAATGGTTCCTGTAAGTGTCTACAAGGGATTTTTTCTATAGGCATCCTTTTTTTGTTTTTAAAAACAAAATCTAATTATATGATTAGTTAATTTATAAGATAATCTGTTCTGTGTTAAATTTTCATTCTAATTTGAGTTATATTCACTGTTAATTTTTAAACTAAAATTTAACGATTAGAATTTAACAAAACATGTTAAATTTTAAGACTTTTAAATAAAAGGTTAATAGTTATTTGATTTAAATGAAAATTTTAATATGTATTTATAGAAATTTAATAAATATATCTATACAGTTATTTTTTCCTCTATGTATTTATTTTAAAAAAAGGAACTTAGGACCATATTAGATGTAGACACCTACACCACATTTGTCCCCATGACAATTCTAAGATCCAAGAAGCTCTTTGTGTTACTTGAATCAAGGAGAAAAATAACAATTCTTCCTTTTGAACCGCCTACCTTCATAGTATTGGAGTTAAGCCCCTCCATTGATTTCATGCAAAGAAATTTCAAGTCCTCTTTTGTGAATTTTTTTAACACAACTTTCTCGTATTCCCTTTATGGGCAATAATTGCAATAAATAATTTTGTTTTCTTGCTATGATGATAATAGTCCCATTTCTTATTACAAGTAAAATGTAAGCCTTTACGCTTTCTCTCTACATACTCCTTTGTTGATATGTTTCAAATAGGAATTTTGTAAAATTTAGAAGTACCCTTAGATGTAGACCAATCAAAGTCGAAGAACTTACCTCCTTTCTTCCTTCTCCACTTACTCTATTACAAACAAGCTATTTCAATGGCTTCTTTGAGACCCTTGGGTTTGAATGCTACCTGCCTATCTTGCCTTAATCCACTTAGGTAGGTACTCAATTGGTGTTCCATCGATCGCCCATTAAACTTGTTGCTCAACCTCTCAAATTGATTGTAGTAGTCTTCCAATGCTTTTCTTACTTTAATTTATCCAACTCTCCCATCACGTTCTCCATAATAGGTCCAAAACTTACTATTAGAACTTGATTGAAAATTTCCAATTGAGCTCTTCGTGCTTGCTTGTTTAGCCACCAATACCACTCAAGGATGTATCTTCTAAATGATATGTTGCAAAAACAAAGACCTTTTAACCTTCTAAAACTTGATGCAGATCATAGTAAGTCTCAACCTTAAAGATCCAGCACTAAGGTGCTCCTTTCTCGTCATAGTTCGGAAATTTGATAGCTAGAGCTTTAAAAACGAATTGATTACTTTGATTGACAATACCACCCTTGTTTGCACCCGTTTCACTTGATCTTCTACTTCTCTTCATGTTCATTTCTCAAAATTTCCTTGCTACTTAAGAGATTTCTTCCCCAAAATGATGTGTCACACCAATGATCTTTCTTAAGGTGTGATTATCTCCTTATCTCCCTTGACATTTGATGACTCCAATCTAACTTGTGACATTTCGTCTCAAATCAACAACATGATTGCCTTGAGATTCTTTGAAGGGCTTCATCATGTCCTTCTCGTCCTCATTCGAAAACAATTCTAATGCTGTGTTTGGTACATTGGAATGAAAATAGATAGGAATGAAATGAACTCTGGAATGGAATTTAGAATGGAATGGATTTATTCCATTCTTGTGTTTGGTATGTAATGGAATTGCAGAATGGAATTGACAAACAATTCTTTTCTAATATTTGATACATAAGAACAGAATCGAAATAAAAATATAAAATTTGGAAGATTAACAACTACATATTAACAAAAATATCCTATCAATTTGGAAAAAAAATTAAAATAATTTTTTTCCATACACACTACATTATACACATACACATAAAAGTTTTAATATAGATAATCTTTTCTAAATTAACATTAACAAAGATAATACTTTCTAAATTAGCATTAACAAAATATTCTTGGTAGAATAAAAAAAATTTGTAGGAAAAGAAGACAATAAAAAATATCAATATTCTTTGTAAAAAAAATACATACACAAAAAGAGAGAGGAAAAGAAGACGAAAAAGCAAAAAAATACAGAAAAGAGATGGTTGTAGAAGAGAGAAGGTCGTAGAGGAAGAGGGAGGGCCTCCAAGGAGGAAGAGAGTGACTAGACATGGAAATTGATCGGTCCGACCCAGCCCAGGCCAACCACAGCCTCGGCCTGTCTAGCCCAGCATTGGGTTTGGCCAGGCTAGGCACACCGTGGGCCGTGCCGAGCCTATGTGCTAGGCTCCCGTAGGTCCGTAGAATAGGTCCATTTTGGCCCGCAAATGAAGATCCAGAAATTTTAAAAAAAAAGAAGGGCTAGGGCCAGTGGGTTCGAAATAAAAAAAAGTATTCGTAAAGTTCCTCAAGAATGTTACCATGCAATGATGTAAAACATTTTTTGTATTTTTTATGTATTTTTTTATTTTTTTTTAATGTATTAAAAAATATATTTTTTTATTAATAACAAATTTTAATTTTGACCCAATGGGCCAGACCGACCCAGCCTGGCTCATCGACAGGTCGTGGGCCGTGTCTGGCCATGGTTTATTAAAAGAGGCTCGATCCAGCCTGCGGGTTGACCTGGCATGGTCCAGGTCCAAGAGGGCCCTTACTTTTTTGGGCTAGGTCGGCCCAACTAGGCCCACATTCCATGACTAAGGGTGACAGACGTCGGGAACACGCTATGGAGGAGGAGGGATAGCTGCGGAGAAGGAGGAACGACCGTAAAGGAGGATACACGACGTTTTTAGGATGATTCTCAACGGAATGGGAATCAAATTCCTTACCTCTCAGGAAGGAATGAAATTTCCATGTTCAATGGGAATTTGATTCCCAAGGGAATTTCATTCCCATACCTATTCCAAAGATTTTTTTATACAAAACATTGGAATGGAATTCTCTCATTCCATTCCAGTCCATTCCAGTGTCCATTCCAACGTACCAAACGCTACCTAATGCCACCTTGTTAGGATTCTCAGTCTAGGTATAACTAAACTTGGATTGCCAATCTTTGATGTCTTCCTTGTGATGGCGATTTCTAGAGCTCAAGTTTAAACCTAGCAATGGCAAAACCTTACATGGGAGAATGGGATGGTGAAGAGAAGAGATGGGTTCAATGTGACAACCATTGATCATTTATTCCTCTATTTAGTAGCTTATTTGTAGGCATAACAGGAGGAGGAAGTGCATAACAAGTAAATGGTTGCTTTCATTCTAAGCTTATCATGATATCATGATCTTTGTCATCCTCTTCTGCAGACAAAAGGGGGAGAAGAACAGTAACCAATAACGAACTTAACTACCTACCATCATCAAGGTTAACAATATATGGGTCTTGACAATGTCTCATTGTCACAGTGACTGAGAGAACTTTAAACTCGACACAGGTCTCAGATTCGAATCCTAAGACATGCATAAGAATTACCGTTTACAAAAAAAACAAACAAACAATATATGGGTCTTGAGAACCTGAAATCCAGTAACTCAGATGAAATGGTTCTTCTCAACGGAAATGATGGGACAACTAAATGGACATACAAATGGATCTTGAAAACCTAGGATCCAGTAATCCAGATGAAATGGTTCTTTCCAATGGAAACGATAAGACAACAAAATGGGCATACAAACGGGTCATATTACCCGCCTAACCCAGCCGTTAACAAATTGATGACTTCGCAACATTCCTTGAGATCGCCCGACCCGATTAAGTGTTCACTCAACATATGGACGGGGGAACCTACGAACGTCTGGTATCCGTTCCTCTTCCCGAGCTCCGCCCGCTGCCATCACTCCATCACTGGTGACCGTCGCCGCCGAGTTCGTATCCTGGCATTCTTCTCTAATGGCGTGGCTAGGATTCGGGAAGAACTCGGGTCCTTCTTTCCCTCCGAGGTCACCGACCCTCTTTGGCACTTTCCCTTCCACCACCGCCACCACCACCACCACTACCAATCCTCCTTTTAACAATGAGCCTACGCCAACGCGCTCTACGCCTCTGCAGAAGCAGAGGTACTGATAAAAGATCATACTTGATCTTTCCTCTCTTTGTTTATATTTGATTAGAAGTTTTTTCTCCTCTCTCATTTGCAAGAAATTCATGTAAATGCCTGCCTTATCTTTGAGAGTCCAGTTGTTTCGAGATTTGCTTGATATTGCATAGATTGATATTGTGTGTTTATTGTTCAGGAAAGTAAGATTTTCCATATTTACTAGCAAGAGTTAGCTTTTTCTACCTGTGCGGAGCCTTTGTTTTTTTAAAATTTATTTGGAACTATTAATTTTACAGAAAAACAGTAAGGAGACAAAGAAACAAAGAGAAAAACATCGAACCTTAAACTAGAAGAAACCACGATAATGGGGAAGAAATAACATTCTAAGGAGAAAAATCTCAGATGCAGTAACCCTAATAGGTGAGCATTACAAAAAAGGGACCACAAGACCATCAAAAAAGAGTAAGAAGGGCAGAGATTACAACTCGCCTGCCCCTAAGATACTTCAGAAATTCATTCGTTACAGTGCAAACAACCTAGCCCCGTCCCACATGCATAACTAGCCCCTCTGATCTACTTGTTGCATGACATAGGCTCGCCATGTCCTCAGCTAGGGTATGAGGTAGTCAAGCTGCTGAACTAAGATTTGTGTCTATCAAATGGAAGCTCAGACTTTACAGCTATTAGAAGCTTCAAGTAAAGAGATTGTCACTGTTTAAATAAACAATTTCTAAAAGTTAATTGATTGAATCAAATATTAAATCAGTTAATATTTCAATGCAAGAGCTTCTTCTTCAATGTATGCACCACGGTGTACTGATTTTTTCCCTAGACTGGATATCCCCTGGAGATGGGAATTTTCAAATTACCATTGATACACAATCTTCTACTTTAGCATCTGAAAGCAATCACTTTTTGGAAGCTCAGAGGTCAGTGCGCATGTTACCATTATGGAAGCTCAGAGGTCAGTGCATGTGCTACTTTGCTTGAAACTCCAAGTAAAAGAAATTGTTACAGCTCGACTTTAAAAAGATGAAACTGCAAATTCTCTCTCAGCTACTGTGGTGTATATCAAGTTGCCTGGGAGTCGCAATCCATTGTTGAAGCACATATGAGTGAGTAGGCATAAAGTAAATTTTCTAGAGGGTGAAGTGCCTCATAGATTTCGAGCTATGATACTCATGATTAATGTGAACCTTAGTTACCTTCATGTTTACTTTGTTTCTTGAAATTTGGTTTAGTCAAGGTAGTACTGCTAAATAATCTAGAGTTTCAGGATCATGATACAATTTACTATGCAGGTCTAACACATCTCCTACTAAATTGGTTGATGATCAGAAGTCTCCACACAATCAAGCTAATTCTGTGGCTCATCAGCAATTTAATACTATCTCGAGTCCTGCTTATGTACATGGTGATGGAAACCTATCTCCAGCCAGGCCAGCTGACTACCATGCCCCTAAGAGAACTAGGTCCCCTCCCATACGAACTTCCAATGAGGTTTCACCATCAGAGTGTAATTTTCATGAGCTTGATGCTGAGAGGTGATGTGATTGCTTTATCATTCATGTTTTTTACTCATTCTTGGTACTTGTCATAGTGATAGTGGTGAACATTTTGAAAATACAGAGAAGTACGTGCCAAAGCAAAGCGTCTGGCTCGTTTTGGTGCTGAACTAAGTCAATCAGCGCAAATTCCTCCTGATTCCAAAGGGCACAAAACTTCCGACACTAAACATAATCAATCTCAGATGGACAAGATGAAGGTTGCTGAGAACAATTATACCCATTTTACTGGAGAGTTCCAAAATGGAAGAATGTTACCTGATTCTGAGAGTCAGGAACCATCCACTTCTATAGTTGGAATTTGTCAAGATATGTGTCCAGGTATGAGATCTAGCTTTTGTTTTATAAGTTTCTCTTTTCTCTTTTATATCAATATATTTTTGTTATATAAGTATAACTCATTAGCTTGAGTTATATGACATGTTAAGACTTAAGACTGAACACACAACATTTCTGGTCTATCCTGCAGAATCAGAAAGGGAGGAACGAGAAAGAAAAGGTGATCTTGATCAATATGAACGCTTGGATGGAGACAGAAACCAAACAAGCAGATACCTTGCAGTTAAAAAGGTTCTCACTAGTAACTCTCTGGCTGTCAGCTAGAACATTCTTAGTAAAGTGCCCTTAACCTATAACAAAACATAATGGAAACTGTTATCTTGATTATGCAGTATAATAGGACGGCAGAGCGAGAAGCAGTTTTGATAAGGCCAATGCCAGTCTTGCAGAAGACAATTGACTATCTTCTGGAGTTACTGGATCAACCTTATAGCTACAGGTTCTTGGGCATGTATAACTTCTTGTGGGATAGAATGCGAGCGATTCGTATGGACTTGAGGATGCAACACATTTTCGACCAGCATGCCATCATCATGCTGGAGCAGATGGTCTCTTTCTTCATTTGATGTGTAACGGACTCTTTCACTAATAATTTCTGACAACCTCCATCATTTGTAATGTTCCTGTTCCTTTTCTGAATATAGATAAGACTTCACATCATTGCCATGCATGAGTTGTGTGAATACAAGAAAGGAGAAGGCTTCTCAGAAGGGTTTGATGCACACCTAAATATTGAGCAGATGAATAAAACCTCAGTCGAGTTATTTCAAATGTATGATGACCATAGAAAGAAGGGAATCAATGTTTTGACAGAGAAAGAATTTCGTGGTTGTTATGCACTTCTCAAGCTTGACAAGCATCCTGGATATAAAGTGAGTCACCTACTAGTTTTCTTTGTGTTTAGATCACCAAGGTTTGTCAATGGAAATGAACTGTTCATGTTAGGTGGAACCTGCTGAGCTCTCACTTGATCTAGCAAAGATGACTCCTGAGATAAGAGGTTCAAGAGAGGTTCTATTTGCTCGTGATGTTGCCAGGTATTTTGAACATCATGATTTAGCATCATTGGATGCCATTATGTTCCAGTTTCTATTTTTACCTCTTTCTTTCTCTCTCTCTCTCTCTCTCTCTATATATATATATATATATATATATATATAGGAGTGATCAGATGAGGTCTAGCCTTACTTATGTATTTTTTTAGTAAATTATGTTGTATTTCATTCATACACTCTTGAATTAAATAATTTTAGTATTACTGAAAAATTAACACAATAATTACTGAAAAATATTCAGGTCTCATTTAGCTTAAGGCTGGGCCTCATTCGATGATTTGCCTATATATATGTGCACGCCAATATATTTTGTTTGGTAACGATAGAGTTTTTTGTACAGTTATGTGTAACCCACACTAATAATTCTAGTTATCATGCTGTTGTCAGAGCTTGCAGGACTGGAAATTTTATTAACTTCTTCCGGCTTGCAAGAAAAGCAACATATCTTCAGGCTTGCTTGATGCATGCTCACTTTGCAAAGGTGTCTATTTCTTAACCTGGTTTTCCCTTTCTATGGTTGTAATATCTGTTCTCTTGCAGATGTTTCCTTGTATTTTTTTAAAATTCCTGACAAAGAGTGTTTCAGAGGACCATTTGCTGTTGTTTAAGTGATTTTAAATTTCTCTTATAGCTTTAAATAGTTCAAGCTGTTGACTTATTACATGCAGTTATTTTGGGTGTTGCAAATGGTAGAATTTGGTTCATGTTTTTAATGCTCCGTATTTGTACCAGAACACCATTTTCCCCTTTACTTGAGTATTCAAGCACTGATACTTGAGACTCGTATTTCTCAATGAGTTCAGATGTCATGCACGTTTCTGCTGTAAGATGGAGTTTCAGCCTGCAGTTTGTTATTGATGAATTATTGCTATATAATATTATTCTTTCATTTGTTTTTTTCTCAGCTTATTTTGCATTTTGTGTTGCTTTTTTCTCTGACTGTTATGATGGCTAAGCAAGCATATCTTCTGATTCTCAGCTGAGAACCCATGCACTTGCTTCTTTGCATAGTGGCCTTCAGAACAATCAAGGAATCCCAGTTGCTCATGTTGTTAAATGGCTTGGAATGGAGGTAATCAGTTAGCACTCTGGTAGCTTGTTTCTTTCTTGTACCTCTGGACAGCTTGACCTTTATTATTGCTTTCTTTAGGGGGAAGATATAGATGATCTTCTTGAGTACCATGGTTTCGCAATAAAAATGTTTGAGGATACATATATGGTGAAAGAAACTCCATTTCTTAGCAGTGATGTTAACTATCCAACGAAGTGTTCAACACTTGTTCATTTGAAGAAGTCTCAAAAGATTATTGATGACGTTTCTTCTGGTCCAGTTGTCTTAGGCTTTAGTAGAAAAAAGACAAGCTCATCAGAGTTAAAAGATAAGTTTGTGCATAGAGCAACTGAAATTCCTGCTGTTTTAGATGTGAGAAATGAGTTTGCTCGTGGAACTAGTGAGGTTCCTGCTGTATCAGATTCAAGAGAGAAATTTGCTCATAGGATAGCTGAGAATCCTGTGGTAACTAGTTTGAGAGAGAAGTTTGTTCATAAAGCCACCGACACTCTTAGTGAAGCTTGGGTTGATGCAGTTGATGGAGAAATGCAAAATCATGAAAATGACTCCATTGTGAAATCAATGGAGCTGACTGAAACATCAATGTCCACTCTGTCCCGTGAATCTGGCAGAATAACTTCTGAAGTAGATCACATCAGTATTTCATTTCCTGGAAGAAATGCTTCAGTTAGTGATACACAACTTGAGGATGACCAAATGGATGATTCTGATGAATCTATGCACGATAAAACTGGATTAACCTCAACTAGTCCGAAAGGAAAACTGATGCAAATCCAAACACATGGAAAATCAGATGCAGGTTCCACTGTAAAAAGTCCTACAGTGAAGAAGGCAATTGGCTATCTGAAACAGTCTGAAGAAGTATTGCGAAGAAATAGGCAACAGCATGAAGCTGTTATGGAAAAACTGAAAATTATTCTAAGGTTCTTTACTCTTTTAAATTTCCTTAGTATATTGATTGTCTTATGTAATTGGCACTAACTGGCTTTGCCATCTCATTTTAGGAAATGGAAGGCAAAAGCATCAAAGAAGAGAGAGATTCGGGAGCAAAGATTGTTATTAGCTAATCTTGCTTTGAGTTCAATCTCTTTGGGACCTCCCCTTAGACAAAATGAAAATGTGAGTCATTGCGCTGTCATCTCATCCTTTTTTGTTGAAATTCTATTAGTTATTTTACACAATTCTCAATACATGTTTTTTTACTGAAGCACCCAGGACAAGGTAGAGAAAAGTTTGACATTGATTTCATCATGAGAGAGAGGTATGAAAAACGTGAAAAATCATTGTTGAGGTTGAATGTTGCGGATGTTGTTGGGCCAGTTCTTATTACAAAGAATTGTAATTCCAGATGCATCTGCTGGAAACTGCTTGTCTGCCTCCATAGAAGTGATATGGTGCACAATATCGATAATATAGCATCAACCTGGTTGGTATCAAAGCTTATGGGCTCTGTTGTGAGAAATGAAGATGAGCTGGTACTCTCCTCTACAAGTTTATCTATATGGAAGAAATTGATAGAAGAGATTCCTGGTTGTACAAAATCCTTTTGTTTCTCTATCGTTAGAAAGGTATTATTTAACAGTAACACACAGGAAAGTTTATGTGATTCCGTGGTTGGTGCAAATGCTATCATGTACCTCATCTCAGAAAATACACCATGTGAGATTCAGAGAAACCAACTTCACAGCCTTTTATTGTCAATACCATCTGGATCAAGATTGCCCCTCCTCATTTTGAGTTGCCGTGTTCCAAAGGGAGAGACCTCTGACCCTCAATCAGTCATCAGCAGACTTGGCCTCCAGGGTGCTGGTAGAACAAGAATAAGTAGTATCTCTGTTGTTTTCCTTTCTGGTGACAGTCCTGTGGAGCAGTTTGGTGGATTTCTTAGTGATGAGAACTTGAGAGGAGGCCTCCAATGGCTAGCAAATCAGTCACCTCTTCAACCCACACTTCGCTTAGTGAAGACTCGTGACCTGGTCCTGAAGTACTTGGGTTCTTCCCTCAAATTTGTTAACAATATGAAAATCTCAGACCTAGATCCAGACCGTTGCATCGCTATTTTCAATGAAGCTTTGCAACAATCAGCAAATCAAGTTCGATGTGCAGCATATATGAATCCAAATTGCTGGCCATGCCCTGAGATTGATTTGCTGAAGAGGTCAAGCATTGAGAAGAGAGTAATAGAAACGTTCTTACCAAAGACAGGTTGGAGTTTGGCAGCAAGAATCGAACCAATTGTTGCAGCCATAAATGGCTGCAAGCTTCCAAGTTTCTCTGATAACATCTCATGGTTGAGCCAGGGATCTTATATGGGGAAGGAGATACTAGACCAGAGGCTTAGTCTTGAAAAACACTTGAGTAATTATCTTATGGAATCGGCTAAAATTATGTCTGGAGATCTTGCTCAAAAGGAGGCACATCTGATGCTACAGAGAGGGGCTTTTCTTGACCTTCAAGGTTCGTGTTATCATATCATCCCAAGGTGGTTGATGATTTTTCAGCGGATTTATAATTGGTGTCTGATGAGATTGACCAGCAGGGAATTTGCAGTTGCATATGTTCTCGATCATGATGTACCCTTTATCGATGAGATTTTCCCGAACAATTTGACATCTCAGGAGTGCAACATTAGAGGAGATACCAGGCTAAAGGTTGGAAATGACATGCAGTTGAATTTGGTACCCCTTGATGAATTGGTTGAACTTGCGTGCTGCTTTCCTTCCAATGAACTGCCTACATCGAAGGAACCCCCAGAAAGAGTTGTTGTAATCCCAGAATTTGTTTCACGTCCTAGTGAGGCTGATAAGGATATTAATCTTGACAGCCCTTACAAAACAAATGATGATTTCTGCTCTGTAGATCATGAAAAGGAGATAAGCCCAGTGGCTCCATTGGTTGAGTCTGATAGATTGAGTTCGTTGATGGAGCAATGTAATACGTTGCAGAATTCGATAGAAGCAAAACTCTCCTTATATTTCTAAATCTCGGGTGTGTGATCATCATGCGAGCAACACTTCAGTACATGTGGTTGGAATGGAGCAAGTGTCTTCCACAGTGCATCATGCATGTCATGTTCCCCTTTACTGGGACTGGTTCTCTTTTCCTGAATTAAATGATGGGGCGGGTGCATTAGAGAAGATGGACATTACCATCAAGCTGGAGCTGTAACGTTGCTGAGTGCACATTATGCTGGGATGTGTCTCCGGTACAGTACCTTGCTGTTCTGTAGATTGTTTCAGATTGCTGGTGGAGCATGGGTTCTTGTGTGTGACTGTTTTTTCCATCCTGGTGTTGGTGACTTTCACTGATTGGCCTGTACCTAGAATTGATCTATCACAGTATCAGGCCACTTTCTGTAACGTTCTGTAGTTATTGAATGTTTTAATGTACATAATTTTTGCTGGTGGGAGCCCTTTACCATCAGTCACCAAGCTAGAGTTAATTGTACACAATGATATATATTTTTTGCAACAGAGGAAATTTCTAGAGTATTTTATGTGAAATGAAGCACTTGACTTCTGGATGAAATGTTGCATTTTTGTTTTAGGTTCTGTTAGTATAAAATAACAATAATATTTTCTGCAACTAAAGAGGCAAAGATGCTTGGAAGGGTTTAAATCAAAAGGGAACTAAAATCAATGTATGTAATAATTTCAATCAAATGGCCAGCTTGGAACTGTTGAGATTTATTGTTTCACAATGATAATTAATTGAGCAATTTTTGAAATTTGTTACTAAGATATCAAAGTACAGATGTATTGGTCAATGTCCACTGTTAATGAACTTTTAAGGTTTTTTTAGACAAGAAACATTAGTATAATATAATATAGTATAGTATAATAAATACGGATCTCTATATCCTTCTAATAAAAAGGAGGATTGTCATTTCATCATTTTTAGACCATTTTATCCCTCACAAATAAGTATAATAAAATTATGCTCTCCAGCTATTTAAATGATCATTTGAGTAACAGGCAGGTTGGTTTTAAACTTCTGGACTGGGTCAATAGAATTTTCATAAAATCCACTCATCAACACGCATTAGTGGGCTGCAAAAGCGTATTACCATACATGGATTGAAATAATGTCAACATACATAATGGATGAAGATAATGGCTCATTGTCACAGTGATTAGGAGAACTTTAAACTCACCACAGGTCTCGGATTTGAATCCTAGGACATTCACCTCTTACTATCTCAACCGTTAACAAAAAAAAAAAACATACATATTGGATGAATAGTATAACCAATCTAGAATATATTAGTGGTCCCCACTTATATCTATGAGAATTTCTTTGTCAGAGTGATCTTGGGGCAACTGGGTATGGTTGGCCTTCTCCAGGTTGATCAAGTCGTGGTTGAAAGGGCAACCCTGGGCATTCCTTGCGGCACAACCAATCTATTATTATTTTATCAAAAATTTCAACAACAAGAGTTGCAAGATTAAACGTTTTTTTATCTTACAATGAAACTGTGGCCATGCCGATGATGAGACGAGGTATGCATGGGATGGAATCCATGACACACTGATAGGGCCACAGTGAAGTGGTGTAATTGAAGAAGAATTTCGACTTGAATACATTGAGGTAGAAAACAGAAAGTAAAAAGATAAAGAAAGCGGAGTCGCCTCCTAACTATTAAAATCTAAAAATGAGAAAAACTGAATGTAAAAAAATACAACAAAAGCAATGCGAGTTTGAAAATATGATGTTTTGTGTCAATGAATGCAACACATTAGTCATTACGACCAAAGAAAAGGTAAGGACTTTTGTTACTCACGGAGAAGGTGTTAGGCATCTCCGTATGTCCAACGAGTTGGTTTTTCTAAGCTTGATTCGCTCACACGTGTAGCTATGTTGGTATATGTTTATGTCAAATAATGTATGCCCGAAGGGCAAGAGTACGATACCTTGCATGAATGCATGCTTTGTAGTGTATGCCTAGAGATGGATGCTTGATGTTAAGATGCCATGATATGCAAGTAAAACATGTGGAGTAAACAAATCAGGATGCGAGAAACCAAAATAGGATGAGAAAACCATGTAAACAAGCGCTCTGCTTCACTGTTTGTTCTGAACCAGGGATTTCATGCCAGTAAAATCATGCTAGATCTATACACTGGCTATGTACACCAGTTTGTATGCTAAGAGGTCACATCCTAGGTTTTCTGGTTTCAGATAGTAAGCCTCATCGTCAGAAAAACAATGGGAATGAAGGCCAGATCAAGCTTAGAAACATGCAAACATGCTATGGAATGATGCACGATGATGAAAACATGAGAGAAACACGATGCAATGAGATCAAAACTTAATATGCAAGTGCCTTCTACCTCCCAACGCTAGCACCCACTGTGATGCTATGTCTCCTCACCATCGGTGAACCACTGGCCAGAGGAAGATGGTTCTTAGGCTGTGGACATACTTTGAGTATCAGGGAGGAGTTGTGAGGAGATTGCACACACAGGAACAGGCCACATTCCACACTCAAGGGTCGTCGATCTCATGTAGACAAGAGGCCCGTTGTCGAAAACAGAGGATGCAAAATGATGAAAATGCGGACAAAACACAAGCAAAACCATGTCGAGGAAACATCTAAGAGCTAGAGGGGAGGATAATTAAGCTACGGGGATGGACACTTAACCTGTGTTGACATGCAGTTGTCCCTCTCGACATCGGCTTGAGGTAGTGCTCTCCGAGTCATCGTTTTCGACAGCAATGGAGGTGGAGGCAATGCTTGGTTGCTGTGCAGGGGTTGTGGATGCTCGTGCTGTTGATTGGAATGTTCGGGAAGTGGAGGCTACGGTAGAGCTGGCTATGGCTGTGAGTGTGTAGAAATGTAGTGCAATGGCCAAGTGTGTAGAGGCTAGGTGCTTCGTAGTGGAGGTTGGGTGTTGGCTGGAGGCAAGTAGAGGTTGTGCATGCAAGGCTGGCAACCTCATTATGGACAAGGTGGAGGTTGTTTAATAGGGAGGAGGGATGTGTAATGGCCACTCATCTCTAATAGAATTTAAAACAAATGGATGAGATGTGAATAATGGGATTTGATTGGGATTTGAATCTTGGATGAGGGGCATGATGGTCAAGACACACCTAGATCCATGTGAGTCAATGAGAAGCAAGAAATCAATGATCCAAAAGTGAATGGATGAATTGATCCTTTGCAGTAGAATTTTGACATAGGACACTTCACTAGCAATTCGTGCCAGGTAGTAGTGCTACTCAGTTATGCTAGATGCAAGTGTGGTAAGTCATGCCTGGTCTACTGTAGGGCCTGTTGTTGGATCTTGGGCTTGTTTCTTGAGTGCTTGACACCAAATGGGTTTCGGATGTGTATGGCTAGTGGTTTTGGACAGGTTTGAGATGCTAAATGGGTTTGGATGCTGGATAATGCCTTGTTGCTAGAGTAAGCTCTTCTAGAGGAGTTTGCTGACAAGCGGTTTCAAAATCGGGTTGTCTACAAATGCCCTCCCTAAGCGAGGTCTAGGCAATTGAGATTGATACTTAGGGTTGACAAAAAACCCTACTTGAAGCTTGTAGGAGAGTGGTGTTTGCTGTTGGCTTTGAGTTACTAACTCGATGGATGCACCAAAAGTCATAACTCGTTGCACAAATGCAAATGCAAATGCTAATACAATGTTGGTGCGGTAATGCTGGATGTAGGGGCAATGAAAATATTTGGTGTCAGCCTGACTACGGATGTAGTGTATAATGCTAATGCGGAATGTGCTATGTTGATACTGATGTGGTATTTATGCTAATGCTGGATGTTGAGGTTGTTACGATGTTTATGCTGATGATGTGCATGTTACGTTGATGGTGATGTATGCTGATGGTGATGCTGAATGTTGATGTGGACGATGCATGTTGAAGCAGATAATGTTGATGCTAATGACGTGGTTATGTTGATGATGGTGCAATGTGATGCTGTGTGACAAGTTGATGGCTAAGTAGCACGTAAAGGGCATAAGAGGCAATCAAACTTGTGCAAGGAGGGCCACTAGACAATACTGTCGAGCTTGCTGACCGAATAGTTGGGAATATCAACCCAAGAGGAGGGGGCATAATAAGCCATCAGACTTGCCAATAAGGATGCTAGACAATTTGACAGGTGTCATTCGAGTAGTTAGGGTTACCAACTCAAAGAAGGGAGTAACAGACAAGACTATTGGGCTTGCCGACTGAAGAGCAATGATAGCTGATAGGTGTCATTCGAGTAGTTCAGGTTACTAGCTTAAAGGGGGGTAAAGTAACAAATGTGTCAATTAGGATGCAGCCGATGATAGTTCGCAAGATAAAGCAACAAACTTACCAACCGGGACGTAGTTGATATGACAGCTTGAGAGGTTGAGGAGCGAGCTTGTCATCCAGGATGTAGCCAGTGACAGCTCGAGAGGCAGAGGAGCAAGCATGTCATCTGAGATGCAACCGATGATAGCTCGAAAAGCTAAGGAGCGAGCTTGTCATCTGGGATGCAGCTACTGATAGCTCGAGAGGTAGAGGAGTGAGCTTGTCATTTGGGATGCAACCAATGACAGCTTGGAAGGCTGAGGAGCAAGCATGTCATCCTGGATGCAGTTGGTGACAGTTAGAAAGGCAGAGGAGTAAGCTTATCATCTGAGATGCAGCCAGTAATAGCTTGAGAGGTAGAGGAGCGAGCTGTCATCCGAGATGCAGCCAATGACATCTCAGAAGGTAGAGGAGCAAGCTTGTCATTTGGGATGTGGCCGATGACAGCTCATAAGGCTATGGAGTGAGCTTGTCATCCGAGATGCAGCCGATGAAAGCTCAAGCGATAGAGGAGTGAGCTCGTCATTCGGGATGTAGCTAGTGATAGCTCGAAAGTAGAGGAACAAGCTTGTCATCTGGGATGCAGTCGGTGATAGTTTGAAAGGCAAAGGAGCAAGCTTGTCATCCGGGATGTAGCTAGTGATAGCTCAGAAGGCAGAGGAGTGAGCTTGTCATCTGAAATGCAGTCGGTGATAGCTCGGGAGGCTGAAGAGTGAGCTCGTCATCCGAGATGCAGTTGGTGACAGCTTGAGAGGCCAAGGAGCGAGCTTGTCATCTGAGATACAGTCAGGGATAGCTTGGGAGGCAGAGGAGCGAGCTTGTCTCTAGGATGCAACTGGTGATAGCTCGGGAGGATGAGGAGTAAGCTCGTCAAATGAGATGCCATCGGTGAAAGCTCGAGAGGCCGAGGAGTGAGCACGTCATCCAGGATATGGTCGATGACAACTCGAGAAGCAGAGGAGTGAACTTGTCATCCAGGATGTAGCTAGTGACAGCTCGAAAGGCAAAGGAGTAAAGGAGTGAGCTTGACATCCGAGATGCAACTGGTGACAACTCGAAAGGCCAAGGAGCAAGCTTGTCATCTGGGATGCGGCCAGTGATAGCTAAGGAGTGAGCTCATTGTCCGAGATGCAGCCGATGATAGCTCAAGAGGTAGAGGAGTGAGCTCGTCATCTGGCTTACGGTCAGTGACAGCTCGGGAGGTTGAGGAGTGAACTCATCATTCGGGATACGGTCGGTGATAGCTCAAGAGGCAAAGGAGCGAACTTGTCATCCAGGATGCAGGTAGTGACAGCTCAAAAGGCAGAGGAGCAAGCTTGTCATCTAGGATGTAGCTACTGATAGCTCGAGAGGTCAAGGAGCGAGCTCATCATCCGAGATGCAGTCGTTGACAGTTCGGGAGGCAAAGGAGTGAATTTGTCATTTGAGATGCAGTTGGTGATAGTTTGTAGGATAGAGTAGCAAACTTTTCAATTGGGACGTAGCCAACGACAGCTCATAGAGCAGAGGAACGAACTTGTCAACCAGGATGCAACTAGTGACAATTTACAAGGTAGAGGAACAAACTTGCCAACTAGGATGTAGTCGGTGATAATTTGCAAGTTAGAGGAATGAACTTGTCAACCGAGATAGCTAGTGATAGTTCGCAAGACAGAGCAACAAACTTGCCAACCAGGATGTAGTTGGTGATAGTTTGTTGCAAATGGCCAAAGAAATAGGAATACTAACCCGAAGGTATGGTAGAGGTTTAAAGACAATCTTGTGACAGTTGGGGATGTCAGTTTGCGAAGAGGGAAATGTAAGGTGATACCAAAGGACAACTGACATGTCCTTGGTATTAAGACAGATGACACCAAAAAGGTAGTTGGCATGCCCTAGTATTGAAAAGGAAGATACAAAAAGACAACTAGCATGTCCCTAGTATCGAAATGATGACGCCAAAAGGTAGCTGACATGCCCTTGGTGTCGAGATGATGATGGGCCCACTTTGTAGGTTTGTAATGGTCTCAAGGCAGGCATGTGATATTTTGCCAATGAAAGGCAAACATATCGGTCATCACAGACCACTCAATGGGGTGGGTGGACAGGACAGGATAGGGAGTAGAGAGAAAGAATGCGAATGCAAGGGGACCAAATTGGTTGGTTTAGGGAACCTAGTTTGCATGGGATGGACCTGTCTACGAGTGCACCCTGGACTGTTGCGCTTGTGTGATCTGATGCTAGTTGAGTCATTAGATGATTGTTGGGCCTTTCTAAAGGTATGCATTTTCAATTGCTATTCTAAATTTGTGCTTGGAGGGTGGTAATAGTGTCTATAAACTCAGGCCTTCTAATTAGATTGCAGTCTGCCTTTGCTATGTGTGCCTGGATTATGCGTTGCTTTTCTACTTGCCTAGTTGCATTACTCTGGCTTTTCTATGCTTGATTGTGCTATCGCCAGGTGCCTCCACTAATGCTTGCAAAGTTTATCATGTTGAGGGGAGACTACCGCCATTCTATTGATACTGCAAATCTACATGGTCCCTTGGTAAGAAGTAACTAACCTGAGAATATGATTGCTTGTCAGCCCATGATAGCTAGTGTCCTGACAAGCATATTGTTGACCAAAAAGCGGCTGGCATGCCCTCAGTCGAATGCTCAACAGGAATTTGCATGGTGATGCATAAGCAAGCAAAAGAGTTCTAAGCATAAGCAAGTTGATTTATTGTGAGCGATTTTTATTGTTTGTTTTCCCTCAGTTATTTGGAAAGCTTTATGCTTGCTAAAAAGGAGGATGACCTTGACACAATAGACCCTACCAGGACTTAGAAGCTATGGGAGGCCCTCGTTTGGTGGGTGGTGACACTTAAGCTCTCTTTGTTAAGTGGTGTAGTTGATTGGGCTCCATGCTAAATTCTTTAGAACCCTACACCTACTCTTTTGGGATCGTTGATTGTTTTTTTTCTCCTTCATGGACACTTGGGTTCACTCTATCCCTGCCTTGAAGGTAATAGGCGCATGGTCTGGGTTGGAGGCTTTTGCTGCAGGAAAGGGGTGGTTAGTCCCTTTGAAAGTGTGGGCTTCCTAAGCGCATGCTCCGACTCTTCTCCAAGGTATGTCATTCGGATAGGGTTACTCCACACATCCCTCGATCTTAGGTTGACTTCTATCTGTGACTTCTTTCTCCTTTTTTCTTTTATGCCCTTGCGCATATGCACTTTCGTTTTGCTCACTCGCTCAGTCGCCCTTGCATTTTATCTCCCTTTTGGAGGTGTAAGCCCTTTGCAGGGTTTGGACACTTTGTCCTGCTCTTGATGGGTGGTGACTCTCTCACTCGCTTATTTGTCTAGGTAGTGTCAATTGAGGTGGGACAGTTTTCTCTTGTGTAGGCTAGTTTTCTAATTTTCGTCATCGGGCAAATGTTGGCATGCATATATATCATTTTTTGGTGTTTTTTTTTTCAATTTTGTGCATTTTTTTGATTTTTTTGGATTTTTTGATTGATGAAGGAAAAAGAAACATTAAGGAAATAGAAAAAAGGTTACGACGTCAGTCCCCATCACTGGCTGTCTTATTATTGTTGATGGCACTAGGGGAACCAATAGTTATTCTGGTAGTATTGCTAAGGTCGCTAGGACTGCTGAAATTGTGGATGGATGGTTGAAGCTACTAGGATTGATAGTGATGCTGCTAAGATTGTTGAGATTGTGAGAGTTGCTGGGAATGATGGTGGTAATGCTGAGGCTACTGGGACTGATGGAAGTGTTGAAACTACTGGAATTGCTGGTGATAATGCTGCTAAGATTGTTGAAATTGCTGAAACTAATAGTGTTCTTGTTGATTAGTGCCTCTCGTTAGGGTCCAGGGTACTTGCACTCGTAGAGTCAGATGGATGCACAACAGACAGGCAAACTTTGGGTTGAGTCCCCAGTAGAAGGATGGAAATAGTGGTGGTGCACATTGGCCGAGTCCACATGGATGGTAGGTTTTGCCTCTGTAGGCACCCTCTGAAAGAGTTGAGAAGGGATAGGAGAAGATACCATACCGATGAGATCAGAAGGATTCATCGGGGAACAATTGGAATCAGATAGGATAGGAGAGAGGAGATAGACCCTCAAAGTCCCAACATCCCCAGAGCTTGCATGCTCAGGCAAGGATTGGTTGACTACGCTAGGATGTGTCGATGCTGGTGCAAGTGTTTGTGTAGGTACTACCTCCTATGTGTTGATGACAATGACTCCATTGTCAATCAAATCCTGAATGATATCCTAGAGAGTGAGGTAATTATCAGTCAAGTGCCCCATGGCTTGATGATAATTGTAGTACGTACTCATATCATACCACTGTGGAAGTGGGCTCGGTAACAGACGAGGATCTGGGAGCCTCAAAAGTGATGCAGCTTTAGGAAAGACGACACTCAATGGCTCAGCTAGTGGAGTGAAGTCGTTCTCAGTGTGGCAAGATCATCTTTGCTTTTATTGTTGTCTTTGCCAAGCTGGTGTGATGTAATGCATTGGCTCGACAGTGGTGGTGACCTGTGGAATGGGTAGAATGCTAAGTGCAAATGCTAACTGAGTTAGACTCGATTGATTTACCATACTGGCAGGCATTGCAGGAGATCCGATATATGCAACGACTGGCTTCTTGGGGTAGCTAGTGTTGGAACCATTATTGTTGTTGTTGTTGCTGCTACTATTGTTATTGTCGAAGTTGTTGGCTTGCCTAGCCAATGCAGTAAGTGCGGGGAAATTCCTACTTTGTAGTGAGCTTTTCACGCAAGTGTCATTCCTAATCAGAGATGCAAATGTAGTGATGGGCTGAATGCTAAGTAGAGACCTAGTCACTGGCTATGCTTCCTTGATAATCATTTCGATAGACTCATTGTCGGAGGGTCTATCCTTAACTTGGAAGGCTAGGATGCACTAATGACCAATGTACTTCCCAAAGGGCTCATGGGGCTTTTGTTGGATTGCGGCAAAATCCTCGCACTTAGGTATCAAGTCAAGGTTGAAGGAGTATTGTTCCAGGAATGCTTGACTAAGGTTATCCTAGGTCTTGATGGTGGCTATGTCGAGAGATGTGAATCATTTGAGAGTTGGTCCCATTAGACTCTTCTGGAACAAATGGATGAGCAACATTTCATCAACCTGTAGCTATATGAGGTCTCTGCAATACGCCTTTGGATGGGAGATTGGGTAGCTGCTACTGTTGTACTTTTTGAATTCTAGGACATGGAAATTCAAAGGGAGTGTCACCTTTGGAAAGTAACAAAGGTCCCAGAATCGATAAGACTGGTGGTCCCTACCTTACACTTGACAAAGTGCTGTCTCCAAATCATCGACCCTGACGAGGAGGGGTTCTGAGATTATTGTTGTCGAGAACGGTGCAACTAAGGCAGGTGTCATGTATGCTATATGGGTCGCACCTAGGTGCTCCTCTAGATCCATCATCATGTCTCCTGGTGTCGAAGTGTGAGGATCAGCATACCCGTGCAAAGATGCAAAGTGCGGTGTCATGCATGCTGGGGCTTGAATTTGTTGATGCATAGGAGATGGATAGATAGCATGCTGTGCAGTGTAAGGTGTAGAGTGCGGGAGCAGTAGCTGTTGCACTGACACGGTCCCAGGCAACATGCTATATGGATGCTGTCCTCTTATCAACTCAAAGGATTGGCCACCAAGTGATGGAGTTGCATGCTATGCAAAGTGCTGTGATAGTGCGAGAGGCAGTAATGGCTCCCCCATTGGGTGAGCAATGAGGAGCTGAAGCGATGCTGAGAGTGGAAGTACAATGGGGTGAGCCTGCAAAGTTAAACGGGGCTGCATCAGAACCTCAGTGGTCAGAATAGGAGGATCAAGAGAGAGAGAGAGCCATGCCCTGTAGCTTATGTGCCAAGTCCCTAGATGCTGAGCTTGCATGGTAGGGGACCCATCTACAGACGAGCCAAAAGGCAAGGGGACGGATGATGAAGGGGGCACGAAAGCAGAAGCTCCAAAAGGGAGAGACCTTACAGTAGAGGTAGCCACAACAGACAGGATTTGTAACACCCTTAAATTCATTTACACTTGTAATTGACTGGAATTAATGAATTTTAATTATAGACAAGTGTTACTGACGTGCAACCTTTAATTGTGAGCTTTGTGAATGGTATATGGCCTTATTTCCTATTTTGGGCCACGGAATTAATTAGCCTCGCGGACAAGTACCGTAGGTGGACTTCATGGCTTGGCCTTGTGGCTAATTCATTAAGCCAGTAGAGATGGTTGCCCAGTAGCCATGCATGGAACAGTTGGAAACGTAGTGCAGTTGTTGCACTCATGTGTGGTGAAGTTATTGGTGCGGTGGTGAAATGGTTGGCCTCGTGTGTGGACTAGTTGCATTGAGGAGTGGTTGGCCAGAGAGGTGTTGGTGAGCATGCATGCACCAACCCATGAAGATGAGCGGTTATACAAGGAGGACGAGTCATCCCTTGCAAGCCACAACTCTCCTCTGCCTTCTCGTGTATGTCAACTGCCTTCCTCCCTCCTCCTTCCACTTCCGCTTGTTCTTTCTCTTCTTCCTTCTTCCTCTTCCTCTCC
This sequence comes from Posidonia australis, assembly GCA_024699735.1. Classification (NCBI taxonomy): domain Eukaryota; kingdom Viridiplantae; phylum Streptophyta; class Magnoliopsida; order Alismatales; family Posidoniaceae; genus Posidonia; species Posidonia australis. The sequence goes on from JAMKQA010025785.1 coordinate 24,364, forward strand.
TCCTCCTCCTTGACCTTCACACGAGAGAGAGAGAGAGAGAAAGAGAGAGAGAGAGATAGAGAGTGGTGAGAGAGAGAGAGATGATAGCCGATGGTGTCCTTGCGCTTGTGTTGAGGTGGTGAGCTTCGCGTCATCGTCCGTGTGGCCATGGTGAGCTTCAAAGCACGTGGAGTTGGCCAGTAGTGCTTATGGTGGTCGTTGGTGGTAGTGCACAACAAGCTTCCTTAAGGTGCACACTCCACTACTTCGCTCCGATTTTTGTAAAATTGATATAGTCGCGTTCCTTGTGTTGTTTTGAGCATGATGGAAGTGGTTTTGCGATTTTTGGTTGCAAATTGGATTTTTAATCCTAGTTATTTAATTTTGGTTAGTACTATTCATTTGCGCCTTCTTCAGTGGTTTTCTTGAATTTTATTGATGGAATTTGGTGATTTTGGTACCAATAGACTGTTTGTTTGATTTCCTACGTTTCAGCATATTATTTACCAAGTTTGGTGGATTGCAGTAGAAGTAGGATTTTTGAGGTGGTTGGGTGGTTGCAGAGCTCTGGTTTTTGGGGCGACTCGTGGCTAGCCACTGCAGGTCAGATGTGTGGGTAGGTCTCGTGGGTTTGGGGGCCCAATTGAGATGTTGATTTTAGTGTTTTGATGATTTGATTTTTGGTGTTTTAATTATTGAAATGGTGTTTAGTTTTACGAATACCTTGGTGATGTATTAATGGTTTTGAAAATGGATTTCAAAGATAACATGGTAGTGTTTTAAAAGGATTTTTCGTGGTTTTCTGGTGTGGTGGGCCAACATACCGAAGGGACATGTGGTTTGAACCAAGGAGTGTGATGACATCCTTGGGTGATTGAGTGTGTCACCTAGGTTGAAGTCGAAGACCAAAAGGCCGTCAGATCTTAGAGGTATGAAACTTCTGGATTGTGGTTCACAAGGCCGAGGTTGAGGTTCATGGGTCGACGTGCCATCCAGACTTGGAGGTATGATACTCTGGTCGCTCTAGGTATTGAGACTCAAGGTACCGTTCAGACTTAGAGATATGACACTTCGATTGCTCCAAATACCTAGGTGTGGACATCAAGAGGGTGGACCTTGCTGGTATTTAGCCAGTACAAGTGTACACTTGCCCTATTTCCCGTTGTCCTGAGAGAGGATGGCTCACCTAGGTGTAGGGTGAGCAAGCTTTCCTAGTGTGTGATTAGCCTTTGAGAGTCCTTCAGGTGGATGGACTTGCTCCTTGTAGGGTCACTTGTCTATGGCAGTGCAGTGCACATCGGTGGTTGCTTGTGGCTAGAGTTTGTTGCTTGGCGTCGTGTGACTCATGGTGTGGTTTTGATGTACTTGTGTAGTTTTTCTGCAAGTTTTGGCCAGTGGGGCCCGTTTTCAAGGTGTTGGTATTTTCTGGTGTTTTGGTGGCTTTTAAAAGAAATAAAAGTGGTTTAGGAAATTGTTTTAAAGCCAGGTGACATTTATATCACATTTTTAGTTTGGTTTCTTGTGGTTTTGTGGGGCATGTTCTTGGTGACTTTTTGGTTACTCATGTGTGTTTTTCCTGTGTTTTTTAATTACAGGTGCAGATAGTTAGCAGTGTAGCACTAGTGCATATAGTCGGGGTCACTAGTCGTTCACTACAGGTTCTTGGTAGTCTAAATATTTCTAATTAGCCTTTGATTATTCTGTAAAATTAGACATTTAATTATGTTTAATTTTAGTTAGGTTAATGAATCTTAGAGGCAACGATGTGGGTTGTTACAGATTTTGGTTTCAGATCCCATGTCCACTAAGTGTACTAGCCTAGGGTGTCTGGTCTTGGTGACTCCATAGGATTACATGTCATGGTTGTGTCTGCACTTGTTGGTTTTACCATGATTTCTGGTTGTTTTTTTTTGCTGATTGTGCTGCAGGTATCCTGTTTTCTTCTACAAAATGTCTCACCAAGGTCGAGGTAAAGACAAGGCCCCTGTCGAGGAGCCCATCTCTCAGGGGGAAGTGGATAGCAGGGTATGCAAGTCGAGCTACGGAATCTGGTGCACCTGATCTCCCACGTATTTAGCAAATGAGGTTCCAACAGTTCGTTAGGAAATCCATGGCTTCATCAGCTGAGCAAGCTCTATGGACCAACATTCAGAGCCAAAGGTAGGCCCGAGGAGAGTGACGCATGGTTACAGAGGATCATGAAAATGTTCGAGAGCATTCAGTACGTTTGGCCACCTATCTGCTGGAAGGTGATGCAGATTAATGGTGGAGTGTTGTACGGCAACTGAAGTTCCCAGATTCCGTGATGGTTGAGATCAAGTGGAAGGATTTTGAGGCAGCTTTCTATGAGAAGTACTCCCAGTCATGTGTGGGGCAGGTTCGACCGAGAATTCCTGAATTTGCAGCTGGACAGCATGACAGTGAATGAATATGAAGCTGCCTTTCCCCGTCTGGAACATTTCACCTAGGCATTTGATTCTGAAGAACGCTAGGTAAAGAGGTTTCTAGAGGGCCTTCAGCCAGGGTTGAGATTGAAGGTGATGGTGTGTCAGCACTAGACAATTGTGTAGATGGTCGAGATGGCTTCTCGTTTTGAGGTCGAATACAAGAAATTTATGGAAAATCATCCCAAAAGGAAGTCCAAGTCATTCTTTGCTTCACGGTTCTCCTTCTCAGGTATGTCGAGTTCTAACAGTTCTGGTAGTTTCGGGAAGAGAAGGAAGGAGAAGTATGGTGGTGTTTCTAGTGATCAACCCAATTTTGCTAGTAGGAGTGACATTAGTCCTAGTTAGATAGGTTCTAGTGGGTTTGGAGACAGATATTGCTGTCAGTGTGGCCATGCAAGCCATCTCGTGGCGAATTGTCCCCATTAGCAGCAAGCACCAAGTCATGTGGTGTGTTACGACTGTGGGAGGCTCGGGCGCATTTAGAGGTCTTGTTCTGACCCTCCCAGGAGAGTAGGGAGTACACCTCAATAACCGACTTAGGGGTGTGTCTTCACCATCACCATTCCTGATATTAGACCTTAAAGAGATGTTGTAGAGGATAAGGATTCGTAGTTTTTTTGTTGTGTAACCTTCCCTGTATTGTTTGTAATCTCCCTTGTATTCTGGACTGTTGTTTAATTGAGGATGTTGCTTTGTTAGTGTGTGCTTGGCCATTAGGTTTCTTTCTTGTGGCGGGCTAGATAGTCAAGGTCTTGTTTGACTTAAGGAGTACTTTCTCCTATATCTCTGAGTCTTTCGTGGTGGAAATGGAGGATATACCAGCAAGGTTGGCCTTTCATCTTAACGTGGTGACACTTTTAGAAGAGCACAGTTTAGCTTAGAGATACTTGCGGTTTGTTAGCTTGGAGTTGAATGGCAAGGAGTTCGATGCCAATCTCATCATTATGGATATGCAAGAGTACAATGTGATACTCAACATGGATTGGCTGACTCATTAGTCCGCTTTAATTGACTGTGCTGGTAGGTGGATGTATTTTGATTCTATTAACGACAATTCCTTCTTTGTGCAAGGTGTGTGTTAGGGTGAGTCCAAACTTGTTATTTCAGTGATGAAGGCTTACAAGTCATTGACCAAGGGGTGTGTGGGGTATATAGGTAGTGTGGTTACCTCTACATCTCTTGAGTTGGGAGTTCATAACATTTCTATGGTGTGTGAATATCCCGATGTTTTTCTTGACAAGTTGCTTAACATGCCGGAAAATAGAGTTCTTGAATGATCTGGTTTTAAGAGCTGGAGTAGTTTCGAAGCCTCTTTATTGCATGGCATCCAGAATTGAGAGAACTCAAGTCACAGTTGCAGGAGTTGCTGGAGAAGGGTTTCATCAAGCCAAGTGTGTTTCCATGGGGAGTGCCTATCTTGTTTGTTCGTAAGAAGGATGGTTCACTTCGTTTGTGCATAGACTATTGGATGTTGAACCAAATAATAGTGAAGAACAAATACCCTTTGCCTCGCATTGATGACCTAATCAATCAACTGTAGTCTACTTTGGTATTTCGGAAGATTGACTTGAGGTCAAAATATCATCAGCTAAGGATTTGTGACTCAAATATTCAAAAGACTGCCTTTTAAATGTAGTACGACCACTATGAGTTTATGGTTATGCCTTTCGGCTTAACTTATGCCCCTGCCACATTCATGGATCTAATGAACAGGATATTCAGGCCTTTTCTGGATTAGTTTGTTGTAGTATTTGTTGATGATGTATTGGTCTATTCTCCAAATGTGGAGACTCATGCCTTGCATTTTAGGCAGTATTGGATACTTTGAGGCAACATCAATTATATGCCAAGTTCTCCAAGTGTGAATTCTGATTGAGTGAAATTATGTTCCTTGGTCACCTTATTTCAAGAGAAGGCATTAGAGTGGATCTTGTCAAGGTGGAGGCAATGAGTAGTTGGGTGAGACCCAAGAGTATATCAAAGGTCAGAAGTTTCTTAGGTTTGACAGACTATTACAAGAGGTTCATTAGGGACTTTTCCTTCATAGTTGTGTCCTTGATGGAGTTGACGCAGAAGGGAGCTTCATTTCTAGAACCACGATTATGAAGTGAACTTTAATTGTTGAAGGCTCGTCTGGTTTTCACTCCTATTTTGACTCTACCTTCTAGAAGTAGTAGCTTCATAGTTTACAGTAACGCAGTGGTGTTGGGTTGGGTTGTGTTCTAATGTAGCATGGCAACGTTATAACTTATGTGTCTTGTCAGTTGAAGGATCATGAGAAGAACTACTCTACCCATGATTTGAAGATGGCTGCCATGGTGTTTGCGCTCAAGCTGTGGTGACACTATCTGTATGGATAGCAGTTTAAGGTCTTTACTATCATTAGAGTCTTAAGTGTTAGAAATAATGCATTAATTTTAATGATAACTTAAATCATTATAAGTGCATATTTTCATAAATATTAAAGGATGAAAAAGATTATAAGTGTTTTCTGTATAGTTCTCAATTGTATACAAGTGTTTATTCAAAGTAATAGAAACGGCATACCGGAGACAAAATCGGCATACCATTTCAGTGAAAAATGGTATGAACAACGGTGCTCCGCAAGATTAAAAGAAGAACTGAAAACGGCATACCGAAGATTAAGCGGCATACCGTTTCAGTAAAAAACAACATAAGCAGCGGAACTCTGGAGCAGATGAGAAGATGAAGACAATGCTAAACAACGGCATACCGTCATAAAACGGCATACCGTTTCAGAAGAAAACGGGATACCGTTTTGCTCGTGGATTGCAGATTGAAGATCATTTTTGGCATACCGAGGCCAAAACGGCATACCGTTGGACTAGTCGTTTTACGACCATTTTATAGTCGTTAGACACATCTCGAGGCGATCCTACGGCTATAAATAGGACCCGTACAAGGCCTGTAAAAGACACTATTGAGAAATACTTGTAATACTGTCTATTGTTTTCATTTCCATTCTCCTCACGAGATTTCATTGTGTAATCATTGTTGTAATCGATCTCTGTGAGAGG
>JAMKQA010025786.1:0-37299 GCA_024699735.1 Posidonia australis
ACTTTGATTATTGGGTGGAAGGAGAAACTCAAGCAAGAACTTGCTAAAGTGTAGATCTGTTCTCAGATTTCAGCACCAGAATTTCTCCCAAAGATTGTGTTTCTCTTGCAAAAGAAGGGTTCTTCTCTCACAAAAATGGGTGTCTTGGGTGCTAAAATGGGTGCCTCTCAAGGTTGCAAATGGGTCTCTATTTATAGGGATCTATGAGAGGGGTAACTCATGGAAGCTGGAGGGCCTCGTAGACGAAGAGGCTCTAATATTCTCAAGCACATTCGTTGGCAAAGGTAACAGCCGGAAGATGGAAGGTCAACAGTCGCAGTCTGGATACGGCTAGGCGCCTGCTTGGTGCGCCACCTTGGTGCGCCACCTTGGTGTGCCACCTTGGTGCGCCATCTAGGTGCGCCACCTTGGTGCGCCTAGCTACCTCACAGATTTCTGGGCTCTGGCTTGCTAATAGGCTTGGGGCTAGGTTTAATGGCTGATCACATCCAAAGCAACATAAGGATACTCATTTCTGGGTTACCTCAAAATCGAGGTGTCTACAACACTACCTTAAACCAACCACATGTTTGCACCCGCAAATCAAAACCACAAGGAAAACGCATGAGTGACAGGAGTCACCTAGTATACATCTTGAGAAAACAGTCGAAAAATAAAACTATAATTAATTTCCTTTTTAAATTCTTTTCGCAAATCGTTTTCTTAGAACCTCACAAACCAGGCCCACACCGGCCAAAACAACAACTGGGGTCCTACTAGTCCAAAACAACAAGTAAAGGCCCTCAATGGCCAAAACCACACACAGTGAGTCAGGAAGCCCGGCGTCAGGTAACCAAACTCTGGCCACACGCAGTCCGTCAAGGAGCAACCAAGGCATTCTGCACTACCACGGTGACAACCATGCTGTGCAGGAGCGTTCACCGTCCCACGAGTCTCCCTTTCTGAAGAACCCTCAAAAAGCCAACCCCACCCTGGGAAGGCTGTCTTATCTCTAAGGACGCATCCAGCTACGGAGCATGTGTCCCACCCGCACTAGCCTCCATAGGGTACGCCTCCTCATGGTGTCCTCCACACGATGCTTAGGAGAGAGTGTCATACCTCCACACCTGACGACACCCAAGCCTCAGTGCTCACGGCGACAGTAGGAGTATCATACCTCCTGTCATACCATAAGACACCTCAACCCATGGACCACAACCCTAGCCTCGAGACGACAATCAAGGAGTCTCATACCTCCAGAACCCAATGTCCCTCAGCCTCAGGTATCTCAGCCCCCAACCTCGACCAAGGTGTCGCACTTGAAAACCAGAGAATGTCGTCACAATTCCTAGTCCCACGACACAGTCCCACAGTATCTTGACCCGCACACAAAAAATCTAGAAAACCATTTTCCAAAATAGGTCAACTATCTTTTTAAAATCATTTTCAAAACCATTTTATTTCTTTGAAAACTCTTCTAAAACCTCAGTAAAATGGTGCATCAGGTGTCCCAGGAGACCACCACTGACGGCCCATAATCCCATCATATAGGAACAATACAAACCAATCCGGAAAAACCACTGTATTAAAATATATTTTCCAAAATCTAGGGAAAACCCCCAAAAAATGCCCTAGCAGTCCCGCCCATGTGGAGCGCGTGTCTTGCCAGCACCCCTGGCACTTTTGTTTGAACGCCAACAGAGCCTGGACTAAGGGCTAGAACTGCTACTGAAACCGTGCATGTGGCCCACGCAATCGGCCCGTGCCTCTAGTTTTCTGTCAAAATTCAGACACCAGCAGTAAGGCACCTAAAAAATCTTTTGAAGTGGGAGCTCCAACCGGATCTGCCAAACAATTACCAAAAATCTCGAATAAAACATATGTGGTAGACCCTCGAGTCTACTCCAAAATCCAACAAACAAAACTAAAATTCATTCACCATGCATCAAGATACAAAATCGCAAAAACATAAGGGTCAAAATGACCCAAATCTCAACCACCGACATAAGTACCCATAAAAACTACAATAAATTCCCAAAAATTCTAAAACATTAAATTTAGCCTAAATTACATGCATCCTAGGCATTTCTACCATTTTACATGATTTCTACACATTAAATTGGAGATACGTACCTGAAATGAGCTCCGACGACCCTCTGGCCAACTCCGACGAACTCCAACTACCCCATACGTCCACTGCTACTCCATGACCTCAGGGATGTTGCTTCGAAGCCTCCTGCACTGCCATGAGCCACCGCAAGCCACTGCCTGCCGTCTCCCACTATCAAGCTCTCTCTCTATCACTTGCACCCACCTGCAGACCGAAAGGAGGAGTGAAGAAGAAGATGGAGAAGGAGTTGAAGGGGGAAAGAGAGGAGAAAAGGAAGGGAGGGAAGAAGGCTGGGGCCCCGGTGCGTCGGAGAAGACTCGCCCCATGCATGCGTTATATACGTGGGGGAGGAGGTCGCCACGCACCTACCCACCAACCTCCAGCACGCACCAGCAAGTCTCCGGCCACCCTCCACCCTCGCCGCACATAGCCCAACAGCCAGCTCCAAGGCATGAGCCAACAACTCCCTGCACCAAACACTCAACCACCAGCCAGCCCACAACGTGGGCCCCACGCAGACCCACACCTTGGCCCACAAGCACAGTGCCACAATGCACAGTGCCAACCACATACAGGAACACACCACAAAAGCTAGTCCACGAGGCCCAAGCCCAAAAGCACAAATCCACACAACAGGCCTCGGAACAGTAACACCTGTCCAGGAATAAATTCATTAAAATGTAAATAATTACAAAATGAATTTTACGGTTGTTACATCCTAACCACCTTAAAAGAATATTTCGCCCCCAAAATCGCTAGGCGAAAAGGTACGAGTACTAGGCTAGGATGGCTTCCTCACGTTCCCATATGGCCTCCTCGGCTCCATGATGCCGCCACTGCACCAAGAATAGCGGAATCACCTTATTCTGTAGCACTTGCTCCTTGCAGTCAACAATCTCGATGACATCCTCCACAAAGGACAAATCTTCCAGGAGCCCTTATGGCTGAACTGGGATCACATGAGAAGCGTTAGCCAGGCACTTCCTCAGCATGGAGACATGGAACACGTCGCGCATTGACGACATCTCTAGTGATAGATCCAACCGATAAGCGATCTCACCGATCCTCTAGGTAATCCGGTACGAGCCAATATAGCGAGGACTCAGCTTGCCATGCTTCCCGAACCTCATGACACCCTTGGTCGGCCATACCTTCAGGAACACATAGTCTCCCACCAAAAATTCCAATGGTCTTCGTCTCCTATTGGCATAATTGTTCTGCCGACTCTGTGCAGCCAACAGCCTATTACAGAACAAATCAACCTTGTCCGTATACAGCTACAAAATCTCAATACCAATCAACTGACGCTTGCCCACTTCACTCCAGCAAACTGCCGATCTACATGGTCTACTGTACAAAGCTTCGTACGGCGCCATCCCGATGCTTGAGTGATAACTATTGTTGTAGGCGAACTCGATCAATGGCAAATGGCCCTTCCAACTCCCTTGAAAGTCTAAGGCACATGCTTTGAGCATATCCTCTAGAGTTTGGATAGTCCTCTCTGTCTGACCATCCGACTAAGGATGAAATGCTGTACTATAGTTGAGTACGGTGCCAAAGGCCGCCTGTAGAGTTCTCTAGAACCTTAAGGTGAACCTCGTGTCTCTGTTTGACATGATGAACACAGAAACACCATGCAGTCTCACCACCTCGAATACATACAACTTTGTCGGGCGATGAATCAGAAACTTCATCCGAATGGCCAGGAAGTGAGCAAACTTGGTTAGCCGATCCACGATCACCCACATAGTGTCGTTCTTCCGCTGAGTCCGCTGCCAACCAATCACAAAGTCCATCGAGATGTGCTCCCACTTCCACACAGGAATATCCAACGACTGCAAGGTCCCTCCAGGTCTCTGGTGCTCTTCCTTCACCAACTGACAGATGGTATACCTCGCCACATGGTCAACTTCATGCCAGGCCTTCAAAAATTCCACTTCAAGTCTCGGTACATCTTTGTACGCCCAGGGTGAATAGTGTACCTAGACCGATGCGCTTCATCCAGCAACTTCTGCCTGGCCTCCTGATGCTGGGGCACATACAGACGCATATCATACCTCAGCTCTCCATATGCCCCAACAGAGAATTAAGGCTCTCCACCAGCCTCTAGCTTCTCAAACACATCCTAAATAAACAAATCCAGCTGCTGACAGGCAACAATAAACTCTAACAGCTTAGAGTAAACAGACAGGTTGGCCACCTAGGCACCAACCATTCTCCGAGCTTGCCGCTTCAGCCTACAGCTCACCAGATCCTCCAACATGGTCCACTCCTTGACCATCAAGTCAGCTGAAATCATAGTCCTTCAGATACTCTACCCAACGGCACTGCCTCAGGTTGAGGTCTCTCTGTGTAAAGATATACTTCAAGCTCTAATGATCGGTGAAGACCTCAAACTACTCCCCATAGACGTAGTGTCGCCAAAGCTTGAGAGCGAACACTATGGCAGCCATCTCCAAATCGTGGGTCAGGTAGTTCTTCTCATAATCATTCAGCTGGGGCAAAGCATATGCGATAATGTTGCCATGCTGCATCAGAACACACCCTAACGCAACACCACTAGCATCACTATACACAGTGAAACCACCACTTTCAGAAGGTAGAGTCAACACAAGGGTAGAAACTAGACGAGACTTCAGCTCTTGGAAACTCGCCTCACAATTCTGGTCCCAGCAAAAAGGAACTCCCCTTCTGGTCAACTCTGTTAGAGGTGCGGCTATGGAGGAGAAATCCCTGATAAACCTCCTATAATAGCCCACCATACCCAAGAAACTCCTAATCTCCGTCATAATCCTGGGTCGCTCCCAACTACTCACCGCCTCAACATTGGTAGGATCCACTCTGACGCCTTCTCCAGAAATCAAATGGCCAAGGAACATGACCTCACTCAAGCAGAACTCACACTTGGAGAATTTGACAAACAGCTGATGACGCCTCAAGGTATCAAAATCGCCCTCAAGTGCAATGCGTGAGTCTCAACATCTGGGGAGTAGACTAGCACGTCATCAACAAAAACCACAATTAACTGGTCCAGAAAAGGGATGAAAATCCTATTCATCATATCCATAAATGCAGCCGGTTCATTAGTTAGGCCGAAAGGCATGACCGTGAACTCGTAATACCCATACCGCATCTAGAAAGCAGTCTTCTGAATATCTGGGTCTCGTATCCTCAACTGGTGAGACCCTAACCTCAGATCAATCTTCGAGAATATGGAGGCAGACTGCAACTGGTCAAACAGGTCATCAACGCGGGGCAAGAGATACTTGTTCTTCACCATGATCTGGTTCAACATCCGATAGCCTATACATAGTCAGAGCAAACCATCCTTCTTGTAGATGAACAAGACAGGCACTACCCACAGAGACACATTAAGCCTGATAAACCCCTTGTCCAGCAACTTCTGCAACTGAGTCTTGAGCTCTTGTAACTCCGCTGGCGCCATGCGATAGGGAGGCTTCGATACAACACTAAAACTGAGGATCAAATCGATCGAGAACTCTACTTCCCTATGTGCTGGCATACTAGGCATATCGTCAGGGAAAACATCGGGATATTCACACACCATAGAGATGTTGTGAACACCCAACTTAGGAGAAGTGGAGGTAACTATACTGGCTAGATACCCCACGCAACCCCAGACCAAAGACTTATAAGCCTTCATAGTTGAAATGACAAGCTTAGACTCACTCTAACACCCACCTTGCACAAAGAAAGACCCATCCTTAGGAGACCCAAAATAAACTCTCCTCCGAGCACAGTCGATCAAAGCGGACAGCTACGCCAACCAATCCATGCTGAGTATCACATCGTACTCCTGCATGTCCATCACGATCAAGTTGGCGTCGAACTCTCTGCCATTCAATGTCAAGTCAATAGATGGTAGATATCTCTATGCTAAACTGTGCTACCCCAGCAGTGTCACCACACTGAGATGGAAGGCTAGTCTAGCTGGTCTCTCCCCCAACTCTACCCCGAAAAACTCAAAGATAAAGGAGAAAGAACTCCCTGACTCAAACAACACTTTGGCCATCTGGCCAACGACTATAAAAGAACCTGATGGTCAAACAAAACAATACCACACATCCATACAATTAGGCAGATGTCCAGATTACGAGATTACAACATATCTCAAAGGGTTACAGAACTAACTAATCGTCCTTACCCTCAACTACATCTCCCGAAGACCCAGTGCCTGGAGCTGCAATGGTAAACACTAGTCCCCTAGTCGGCTGTTGTGGCGTGCTTCCTGGCTTCTTAGGTAGTTCCGGACAAGATCCTTGAACATGTCCCGCCTTCCCACAATTATAGCATGCCACTGGAGCTGAGGTCTGCCTAGGTTGGGGACAATATGCAGCAATGTGGCCCACCTGACCATAGTTGAAGCATTGGTTCCCACCGGGAGCACTAGACCCTGTCTGATTGAGGCTAGCTCCGTTACCCCCAGCAAAACTCCACTGGCCCGTAGAGGAAACACTAGACTTCGCCTTCTGCTTCATCTCAGGACTACCTGAACTACTGGCACTTGGAGGACCGGAGAAAGAGAACCAAGAGGTAAAAGAAGACTTACCCTTCCCTTTGGGACGACTCTCCAAAAACTTCTGATACTCGACCTCGAAGCGATAAGCCATCCCAACCATGTCCTCCATGGTCTGGCACCTACAGCCCATCACCTTCACCCGCAGCCCTAGGTTCAAGCCATCTAGAAACCTCTGCCCCCGCTCCTCCTCAAACTCATAGGCAGGAGCAAAACGTTCTAGCCAGCGAACTCAGTCTTGTACTTGAACAACGACATCGTGCCTTGCTCCAAACTCCGGAAATCTCAGCAAAGTTGTTCCTTCACATGAGTAGGAAAATACTTGTCATAGAAGGCCACCTTGAAATCCTTCCACTGGATGCTAACAGTGACTAAGTCTGGGAACTTCAACTGCCTCACAGACTTCCACCACCTATCTGTCTCACCATCCAACAGATAAGTCGCCAACCGCACCCAATGCTCCTCCGAGCACGCCATGCTCTCCAGCATCTTCACCACCTTCTCCAGCCATGCCTCACTGTCCTCAGCACTGACCTTGCCCTTGAACGATAGCAGACAAAGCTTCGTGAACTGGTTCAGCCACAGGTCACCCGACAGCTCACTAGCAATACTCATGCTGAACGCGTGAGAGATCCCATGTGCTAAACTGCTCAGTTTCGCACGAACTGCCTTCCATCCGCCTATGTCCTCTCGGGGCTAAGTCTCCTCGGCAGGGGCTCTGCCCTTACGACTATGAGGAGGCATCCTGCCAGAGAAAGGCAAAGTACCTACACCACAAACAGAGCAACATCTGGAAAACCATGGTGAAAAATCAGGTGTAGACTCTAACATGCATGCAAAACCTATGGAGTCTCTATACCGGACACCCTCGGTGTAGTGCAACCTAGTGAACCTGGATCTCTAATACCAAACTATAACGCCCCACATTTTCCACAATAATTTAAAACAAATTAATTTACGGGAAAATTAAAGCCAAATAGAAAATATCTAACTACCAAGAACCGGTTTGTGCGGTTAGGAAACTCCGATCTATATGCACTACGCTAAACCAACCGCATGTCTGCACCTGCAAACCAAAACCACAAGGAAAACGCATGAGTGACAGGAGTCACCTAGTACGCATCCCGAGAAAACTATGGAAAAACAAAACTATAATTAATTTCCCTTTTAAATTCTTTTTGCAAACCATTTTCTCAGAACCTCACAAACTAGGCCCACACCGGCTAAAACCATAATCGGGGCCCTACTAGCCTAAAATCACAAGCAAAGGCCCTCAATAGCCAAAACCACACATAGTGAGTCGGGAAGCCCAACGCCTGGCAATCAAACTCTGGCCACACGCAGTCCATCGAGGAGTGACCACAGCATTCTGCACTACCACGATGACGGCCACCCTGTGTAGGAGCATTCACCGTCCCGCGATTCTCCCTCTCTAGAGAACTCTCAAAAAGCCAACCCCTCCCTAGGAAGGTTGTCCTATCTATTAGGACGCTACCAGCTACGGGGCACGTGTCCCACCCACACTGGCCACCATAAGGTACGCCTCCTCACGGCGTCCTCCACACGGTGCTCAGGAGGGAGTGTCATACCTCCACACTAGACGACACCCGAGCCTCAGTGCTCACGGTGACAGCAGGAGTATATACCTTCCCATCATGCCATAAGACACCTCAACCAGCGGACCACAATCCTAGCCTCGAGACAATAGTCAAGGAGTCTCATACCTCCAAAACCTGACATCCCTCAGCCTCAGGTATCTCAGCCCCTAACCTCCACCAGGGTGTCGTGCCCGACCACCCGAGAATGTTGTCACATTCCCTGGTCCCAACGACACGGTCCCACACTATCTCGACCCACACACAGAAAATTTGGAAAACCATTTTCCAAAACAGACCAACTATCTTTTTGAAATCATTTTCCAAAACCATTTTATTTCTTTGAGAACTCTTCCAATATCTCGGCAAAACGGCGCATCAGGTGTCCCAGGAGACCACCACTGACGGTCGATAATTCCATCATACAGGGACAATACAAACCAATCCAGAAAAACCACTGTATTAAAATATATTTTCCAAAATCTTGGAAAAACCCCAAAAAATGCCCTAGCAGACCTACGCATGTGGAGCGCGTGTCTGGCCAACGCCCCTGGCACTTTCGTCTGAACGCCAACAGAGCCTAGACTAAGGGCCAGAACCATCGCCGAACCCGCGCATGAGGCCCACGCAATCAGCCTGCGCCTCCAGTTTTCTGTTAGAATTCAGACACATGTAGCAAGGCACCCAAAACATCTCCTGAAGTGGGAGCTCCAACTGGGCCCCCCAAACAATCACCAAAAATCTCGAATAATACATATGTGGTAGACCCTCAAGTCTACTCCAAAACCGAACAAACAAAACTGAAATCCATTCACCATGCATCAAGATACAAAATCGCAAAGGCATAAGGGTTAAAATGACCCAATCTCAACCATCGACATAAATACCCATAAAAACCACAATAAATTCTCAAAAATTCTAAAACATTTAATTTAGCCTAGATTACATGCATCCTAGGCATTTCTATCATTTTACATGATTTCTACACATTAAATTGCAGATACGTACCTGAAATAAGCTCTAACGGCCCTCCAGCCAACTCCGACGAACTCCGGCTGCCCTGCACGTCCACTACCACTCCACGACCTCAGGGACGTCACTTCGAAGCCTCCCGCACTGCCACAGGCCACCGCCTCCCGTCTCCTACTCTCAGGCTCTCTCTCTATCACCTACACCCACTAGCAGACTAGAAGGAGGAGTGAAGAAGAAGATGGAGAAGGAATGGAGGGGGGAAGAGTGGAGGAAAGGAAGGGAGGGAAGATAGCTGGGGCTCCGGTGCGTCGTAGAAGACTCACCCCATGCACACATTATATATGCAGGGGAGGAGGTCGCCACGCACCTACCCACCAACCTCCAACACACACGCACTAGCTAGTCTCGGACCACACTCCAGCCTCGCCGCACACAGCCCAACAGCTAGCTCCAAGGCACGAGCCAATGACTCCCCACACCAAACACTCAACCACCAGTCAACCCACAACACGGGCCCCATGTGGATCCACACCAAGGCCTACAAGCACAATGCCAACTACGTACAAGAACACACCACAGAAGCCAGCCCACGAGGTCCAAGCTCAAAAGCACAAATCCACACAACAAGCCTCGGAATAGTAACACCCGTCCAGGAATAAATTCATTAAAATATAAATAATTACAAAATGAATTTTACGAGTGTTACAATTTCAATGGTATGTGAATATCCCGATGTGTTTCTTTATGATTTGTTTGGCATGCCACCTCACAAGGAACTAAAGTTCTCTATTAATCTAATCCCAAGAGCTAGTGTTGTTTCAAAGCTTCCTTATTGCATTGCACCAACTGAACTAAGAGAGCTCAAGACTTAGCTACAAGGGTTGCTGGACAACGGTTTCATTAGGTCAGGTGTATTTCCGTAGGTAGTGCCTATCTTGTTCATTTGCAAAGATGGATGGTTTGCTTCGGTTATGTATAGATTACCGGATATTGAACTAAATAATGGTGAAGAACAAGTACCAGTTGCCCCGTATTGATGAACTATTCGATCACTTGTAATCTACTTTGGTGTTCTCGAAGATTGACCTGAAATCGGGGTATCATCAGTTGAGGATCCAAAACTCTGATATCCAGAAGACCGCCTTCCAAACACGATACAGACACTATGAGTTCATGGTTATGCCATTTGGCTTGACCAATGCACCTGTCACGTTCATGGATCTGTTGAATAGGGTGTTCAGACTATTTTTGGACCAATTTGTAGTGACCTTTGTAGATGATGTGTTGATTTATTCTCTAGATGTGGAGACTTATGCCTTGAACTTGAAGACAATGTTGGATACTCTAAGGAAGCATCTATTGTATGCCAAGTTTTCTAAGTGTGCATTCTCGCTAAGTGAAGCCCTATTCCTCGGCCATTTTATTTCTAGAGAAAGCATTAGAGTAGATCCTGACAAGGTTGAGTTAGTGAGTAGTTGGGAGAGGCCTAAGAAAGTAATAGAGATTACGAGTTTCTTGGGTCTAGCAGGTTATTATAGGAGGTTCATTTGGGATTTCTATTCTATCACAACACCGTTGATAGGTTTGACCAAGAAAGGAGTTTCGTTTGTCTGGGACCAAGACTATGAAGCGAGCTTCAATGAGTTGAAGGCTTGTCGGATTTCAGCTCCTATGTTGACTCTACATTCTAGAAGTGGTGGCTTCACTGTGCATAGTAATGCTAGTGGAGTTGGGTTAGGTTTTGTTTTGATGCAGCATGGCAATATTGTGGCTTATGCTTCTCGTTAACTTAAGGATCACTAGAGGAACTACCGGACCCATGATTTGGAGATGGCTGTCGTATTGTTCGAGCTGAAGCTTTGGTGACATTACCTTTATGGAGAATAGTATGAGGTCTTTATTGATTAATAGAGCTTAAAATATATTTTTACGTAGAAGGACATCAACATGAGGCCACGTAAGTGGGTGGTGTACTTAAAGGACTATGATTTTAATTTGTCCTTCCACCTTGGGAAGGCCAACGTAGTCACCAATGCTTTTAGTCGACGTACGCACGTGATGGTGAGCCTGATGTTTAAGGAATGGATCATACTTGAGGATCTAGTGTGATGTAGACCCAGAAGACAAGTTCAGGGAATGGTTGGTGCTTAGGTGGCAAACTTTTCTATTCGCCCCAAGTTAGTTGAGTTTATTATTGCTTGTCAAGAGCTAGATCCTTTTATTCAAGTTACTTTTGAGAAGCTAAAAGCTGGAAGATAGCCTCAATTCTCTATTGACACACATGGAGAGTTGAGGTACGATTTGTGCCTATATGTGCCCCAGTATGAGGAGGCCAAGTAGAGGCTACTAAATGAAGTTCATTGATCCAAATACACCATTCATCTAGGGAGTATGAAGATGTACCAAGACTTGAAAAGAAATTTCGGATGACCTCGCATAAAAAGAGATGTTGCTAACCACGTGGCAAAGTGTATAACTTGCCAACTGGTCAAGGCAAAGCATTAGAAGTCTGAAGGAACTTTGAAGCCCTTGGACATTCCTATGTGGAAGTGTGAACATGTATCCATGGATTTTATGACTCGGTTGCCGTGTACTAGAAGGAAGAATGATACTTTGTGGGTGATTGTGGATCAGTTGTGCAATGCCCTCTAGTATCAAGTCTACCTAGAGTAATTATTAAATAAATAGCTAAATAATATTGCAAGAAATTAAATAAATAGATAAGTAACAAAAAATAAAATTAATCAAAAACCTACTTCTACCCAAGACTTGTGGTGTGCGACTATGTGGCTCCAACTATGTGCACTAGACTAGATTGCAACTCCGCAATCTACACATGTAAACAAAAACCAAAGAAAACACGCATGAATAACATCCACTATCACCCAATACGCACCTACCATGACCAAAAGACCTTGAACCAAGAACTAAAGCTGCCACAAACTACTCTTGTCATGCCCCACATTTTCCACAATAATTTAAAACAAATTAAATCACGGGAAAAATAAAGCCAAACAGTAAATAGCTAACTACCAGGAACCTGTGCGTGCGGCTAGGAGACTCCGATCTATATGCACTATGCTAAACGTCTGCATGCCTGCACCTACAAACCAAAACACGAGGAAAAACGTATGAGTGACAAAAGTCACCCAGTACGCATCCCACGAAAACAGCGGAAAACAAAACTATTATCAATTTTCCTTTTAAATTCATTTCGCAAACTATTTTCTCAAAACTTCATAAACCAGGCCCACACTGGCCAAAACAACAACTGGGGCTCTATTAGCCCAAAGCCACAAGCAAAGGCCCCCAATGACCAAAACCACACACAATGAGTCGGGAGCCCAGCGCCAGGCAACCTAACTCTGGCCACACGCAGTCCACCGAGGAGCGACCATGGCGTTCTACACTACCACGGTGAAGCCACTCTATGCAGGAGCCATCACCGTCCTGCGATTCTCCCTACCTGGAGAACCCTCACAAAGCCAACCCCACCTTGGGAATGCTGTCCTGCCTCTCAGGAGGCTACCAACTACGGGGCACGTGTCCCACCGGCACTGGTCACTACAGGGTACGCCTCCTCACAGTGTCCTCCACACACGATGCTCGGGAAGGAGTGCCATACCTCCACACCCGACGACACCTGAGCCTCAGTGCTCACAACGACAGTAGGAGTATCATACCTCCCCGTCATGCCACAAGACAACTCAACCCGCGGACCACAACCCTACCCTTGAGACGACAGTGAAGGAGTCTCATACCTCCAGGACCCGACGCCCCTCAGCTTCAGGTATCTCAGCCCCCGACCTCATCGAAGGAGTCGTGCCCGACCACCCGAGAAAGTCGTCACATTCCCTGGTCCCGACGACACGGTCCCACACTGTCTCGGCCCTCACACAGAAAATCAGGAAAACATTTTCCAAAACAAGCCAACTATTTCTTTGAAATCCATTTCCAAAACTATTTTCATATCTTTGAAAATTCTTCCAAAACCTTAGCAAAGCAACGCGTCAGGTGTCCCAGGGGACCACCACTGACGGCCCACAGTCCCATCTTACAGGGACAAAACACAGTAATCCAGAAAGCCCTCGGAAAACACATTTCATAAACATATTTGGGCCCAGAATCGACATGTCGGAAAACACATCCGGTATGTCGAAAATCCCTGGTTCGGTAGACCGATCTGAATCGGTCGATTGAATCAGGTCAACGGTCGACACTCAGGCCAAATTCGGTGTACCGAAACTAGTTCGGTCAACCGAAATCTCCTGATTCGAGTGACCGTCCAAAATCGAACGACTGAATTTCGACCAGAGGACCTAATCTGACAAAAAAATGGCATACCGAAATGGTTCAGTATGTCGAATTCTACGAAAAACATAAAACAGCCCAAACCCTAACGTCTGAAATCACCCAAAATGGGACCTCCGATCGAACCTCCTAAACAAGCACCAAAAATCTTGCATAAAACATAAGATGTAGACACTCGAGTCTACTCCAAATCCCAACAAACAAAACTCAAATCCATTCACTATGCGTCCAGATATAAAATCGGAAAGACAGAAGGGTCAAAATGACCCAAACCGCACCAACTACCATAAATGCCCATAAAATCCACAATAAATTCCCAAAAATTCTAAAACAATAAATTTAGCCTAGATTACATGCATCCTAGGCATTTCTACCATTTTACATGATTTCTACACAATAAATTAGAGGTACGTACCCAAAAATGGCCTCCGGCGACCACCAGCGAACTCTGGCAGCCCTACACATCCTCCGACACTCCACGGCCCCAAGGACGTTGCTCCGGAGCCTCCCGCACCGCCACGAGCCTTCGCCTTTCGTCTCCCACTCTCGACTCTCTCTCTCTGTCTCCCACACCCACCTGCAGCGGAAGGAGGAATGAGGAAGAAGATGGAGAAGAAGTGGAGGGCGAAAAGAGAGGAGGAAAAGAAAAGAGGGAAGAAGGCTGGGGCTCGGCTGGAGTTCCGGTGATTGGGGGAGGCTCGCCCCCCTGCACGCGTTAAATACGCGGGGAAAGAGGTCACCGCGCACCTTCCTGCCAGCCTCCTGCACACACACACCAGCCAGTCCCTGGCCACCCACCAGCCCAAGGCACGCACCAACAGCTCCCTGCATCAATCACCCAACCACCGACCACAACCAACGGCCCACGAGCTTGGGCCCACACAGACCCACACCCAGGCCTACAAGCACAGTGCCACAATGCATAGTGCCAAACCACGCACAGGAACACGCAAACAGAAGCCAGCCCACGGGGCCCAAGCCTAAAAGCACAAAACCATACAACATGCCTCAGAACAGTAACACCCGTTCAAGAATAAATTAATAAAATGTAAATAATTACAAAATGAATTTTACGGGTGTTACAACTCTAAAGTCACACGACTGCCACCCTTGGCAGCACCAAGACCAAACTAATAAAAGACACCAAAATCTGCAAAACACAACTACCATTCATCCAGAAAATCCTTTTCTTAGAACATGCATTTCAAATCTATAATCTTTATTTTCTTTGAACACACATGTAATTTGAAATGCCAAACCACGGCTAAAACTACCTCAAAACCTACCATGTCACCCTAACCATAGGTGACTAACCAGTCCTAGCAGTCGCTAGGGACTCAAACTCCGATCCATACTACACTACCACGAAGAACCACCCTATGTAGGAGTCCATCTGTCCTAGGAAATCATCCCTCAAAGTCCACTATATATATATATATATAACCACACGAGGTACATCCATCGATGTCCCTTCGTGCCTAGGCTACCTAGGGACTCGAACCCTGGACACTGCCAGCAACGCGCTTGGGTTCCCCAAGGACTCGAACCTTGGACCCTATAACGCCTCTAACCTAGGGAATTCGAATCTTAGACTCTTCCAACAACACATCTCAGGGACTCAAACCCCTGATCTTGTTGGGAAAAAATCAACAACCACGACCTCAGACTCGCATCCAACCTTTCAGAGGTATCAAACATCCCTAGTCTGTTAGTACGGACCTACAACTACATGGCTCCTACTAAAACCATGGAAAACTCTTTTTCAAAACCATTTTTGAATCATCACAATAATATCTATGAATCAACGTGTTATTTAAAACATTTAAATCTTCAAAAAAAAGAAGCCCATTTAACCTTCATCTCCATGCACGAGCAACACCCCTTTTCTTTCTTCTCTTTTCTCTTCTTCTTTTTGTTTCCCTTCCAAAGCCTTCTCCCTCTCTCTCTCTCTCTCTCTTTTCTCCTTCCACCACCATTGAAGCTCACTAGAGTTGCCGAGCATCATCGGATGTTCTCCTCTCGTTGTTCTCCTCTCGTTGGCGAGTACAAGGAGAGCGTGTGGACAATACCTATTTGAGGGGATTTAGGTTGGGTACACATACAATCTTTGTTTTTTTATAGAGAATAAGGCTATGGTTGGAGAGCTTGAAAATGGGATTATTTCTTTTAGGTGAGTGGTCTCTTTCTCACTCTCTAAATCATGATATTCTTCTTCCCAATTCCATCTTATGGGTTACTAGTATAATAGGAACTTATAGGCATGCATATAAGTTTTGTTTGTTGTTAAATGTTGTAATTATATCTTCTGTGCCTATCATACCCATTTAAGAGCAAGGTGATGGTGTGAAAATAATCATTTTATAAGGTCTGAAATTTATATTTAAATTACTAAGATGTTGGATTGAAAGGTTCTTATAGGCCTAATATACCATCAATTCATATGTAAAGTTGTGTAGAGAAGTGTCATGTATTATTTCATTGATGTATATATTTGTTTTTCTTTTTTTCTCTTCAACATATTTGATGAGAATAAGTTTGAAATCTTCTAGAAATTTATGCCACTTGGTCTATTGAATACATAGTGAATCTATAAGTACCTTATAGGTGGGATACAATATTATGAGACAAACTTACATGTTTATACTCTTCCTTTGCATCATGAAATATTAATATAAACTCACCAATGTGATAGAGAAGTCTTGGAGAAAAACCCCAAACTATTTATGCATATATTTCAATGCGTGCTAATTTATAATAATGCAAATATCTTCTTTGTTTTATTTATTTTCCTTATTATCTATGGTCATTATTTATTGTCATAAGTGGACTACATAGAAGTAATTTGAAGGAAGCTATTTATTTTAAAGTGCTTAATGAATTAATTCTCAATCAAAGAAAAACTCTTACTAATGGGTGTATAGATAACATGTTTTGCCTATCTCTATGGCCTTGTGTGCCAAGCTTAATAGCCTTGTGTGTCAAACTTAATGACCTTGTGTGCCAAGATAGATGACCTCGGGTGCCAAAGTATATGTGTGGTAAATGGTCTTGTGTGCCATGGGGCCTTGTGTGCCTAATCTACACTTAGCAAAAGAGATGGCAAACATTTTGTCTTTCTTAGGCTACAAACTTCTAGGCTTGGGCATGACCTATTCAGTTGGAATTCTTTTCCCTAAATATACTAAATAGAAGTGTTTGTATATTTATACATAAAATGTGCTAGATCTTAGATGATTTGATATGGATGGATATGTTATCTTTACCTTAGTGATTATTGAAATCTCCAAGTATTGCTCTTGTTTTAGAGACGTATGGACACTAGTAGTTAAACTCAAGGAAATGATTGTGTGACACATGATAGAAGATGAAACTTTAGTATCATCAAATTACTAGAAGTAATATTTTGGTTGTTTGAGTAAAAAAGTTTTCAATCCTTTATTGGTTGTTCCACTCACTGAGTCCTTTTTGTTGGACTTATGGTTCTTTGTTGTTTCTTTTTTTCAGCTTCAAGGCAAGAGTAGTGACAACATTGACCATCTACCTTCTCAAGTACTTTTTTAGAGGTTAAGCCATTTTATGTAAAGACATCTACCATCTAAATTGAGTAAGGTTGCTTTTGCTTCTAAAATATTTAGAATGTAACAAGTCTAATGCTAATGTATGGGAAGAATGTAATGAATAGTAATCATTTCTATCTTGACTTGTAAGAGATGTTGAAATTTCTTATGACATGTGACATGGATGATGAAAACAATTTGGATGAAGGATGTTATTTGGATTTAAATGTTATTAAGTTGTTTGTGATCTTCACCCCCATTTTGTAAAAGGATGGGTTGTGACACTTTCCCTCCTCCACTAGCACAGTAAGGTAGTGAACTTCCAGATCCTTTCTCCTTCTTCTCCTTCTTTCTCCTCCTTCTTTCAGTACCAATGCAAGAGAGAGAGTGTGTGTGTGTGGTGAGGAGAGAAGGACATTCAAACTTCTCTGGCTGAGCATCTCCCCTATCCAGTGAGGAACTTTGGTCGACGTCAAAGAGGTTTCATCGCCGATGAGCCTCCTCCCTCACAATTGAACACTCATGAAGGTAAGCTAAGCTTCTCGGTGCTTGGGTTCATCCCCATTTAGTATTGATTTCTCCTCATCATGGGTTGTTGTGGAGATGGGTGCAGTGTGCCTTGAGTTGGGGTGGACTCCAACCATCTTTTAGTGAGTTGAGCAAGCTCGTGGAAAGGTCGCGGGAAACTATGGATCGGAGGAGGTGACCAATGGTGCAAGTTGGGTGGCCTTTGTAAGCGTCCAAGAGGTGCACACCCCACTGTTTCTCCTTCAATCTTGTTTAGAATTGATGTACAAATGTTGCTTAGCAAGTTTTGAATGCATGGTAGAAGTTCCATGATTTTAGGAAATTTATGGTAAATTTTATAGTTATTTTCAATGCCATGTGTATTGAAACACCAAATGTATATGCATGTTTTGGATTTTTGTATCTTGAGCTACAGGTATCAGATCATAGTGGTTTTTGTCCCAAATGGTAGAGTTCTTAGATGCCTTCATTTTTAGATATTTTGTGGAATTTTTGGTTGCATGTGGTGAGATCGCTAGAGTTTCCAAAATCGAACAATTTTTGGGTTCTCTACTGCTTTTTTTTTGCTCTTGTTTTGGGGCTAGGGCGTGACCTTCTAGCACGACCTACAGGCGCAACCTATAGGTGCGAATGGCCGACGCACGTCGAGACTGGTAGTGAGTCAGACCTATTCTAGGGCCTGTTGGTTTGGTTTTTCAAGTGATTTATATACTGTTAAGCGACATATTGTTTTTGTGGATTAGTTTATGATATGCAAATGGTTTGAAAATGGTTTTGAGGAAAATGTGGAAAGAGTTTTGGAAAGATTTTTCCGTGGTTTTGTGGTGGACCAAGCAACCAAATGGTCATGTTATCAGGACTAGGGAATATGACAACGTTCCTAGATAGTCGAATACAACACCTAGGTTGAGGTTTTGAGACTAAGAGGCTATAGACAAGTGTTTGTCAAATCTTGAAGATATAATACTCTTGGATTTTTCATCCACGAGACCAATATTAAGGTCCACGGATTGAGGTATTGTCCATACCTAGTGGTATCGTAGCAACAGGCCCATGAGATATGAGACCTCTCTGTTACTGGGTATGATACCTTGGTTGCTATGAGTATCGAGACTTGAGGGTGCTAGCTGAGCCTAGAAGTGAGGAGCCCCTAGTGGTTCATAGCATTGTGTTAAGACATCGAGAGGGCATATCCTATAGTATTGTCTTGAGAGAGGACGACTTGCTGGAGGATGGTGAGCGGCTTTCCCAAGCAGAGTTAGCCTTGTGAGGGTCCTGTCAAGGAGGTAGATCGTTGGGACGAGCTTGCTTCTCATAGGGTGGCAGTTTGTGATAGTGTAGTGCACTTCGGTAGCTACTTGTAGTCAGAGTTGGTTACTTGGCGTCGAACAACATGACTCAGTGTAGTTTTATATCTATGTATCTCAAGGGTTTTGTGGTTTTAACCAAAGTGACCATGAGTTTTTCCACCTATGTGACGTTACTGCTTTTTGCCGAGTTTTGGCCAATGAGGCCCGTGTTTTGTTGACCGTGGTTTTAAGAAAGTGGTGTTTTAAATAGAAAATGAAATAATTTGAGAATGTGTTTTGATTCAGTTGATCCTTATCGTATTTTTTCCTTAAGTTTTGCATGATTTTGCATGGAATGTGTGTTAGGTGACTTTTGGTCACTCATGTGTATTTTGCTATTATTTTTTATTACAAGTGCAGATGAATAGTGATTTCCAATATTAGTGCATATAGAAGGAGTCATCTAGCCATCCACTATAAGTTCCTAGTAGTTAGATACTTTATTGGCCTTTAGATATTTTTTTAAATTAAGCATGTTTTCTTATATTTAATTTATTTAGGTTAATGAATCTTAGGTGTAGCGACATGGGTTGTTACACTTTGGCTTAAGGAATTTGTCTTGAAAGAATAAACTTATTTTTTGTTGAAGTAAGTTAAAATGTACTACAAACTTAGGTTTGTTTATTTTTAACTATAAAACAAGGGAAACTTGTTGTATGTTAGATACTTATTTCACATTTCTCTTGATGTAACTAAGAACATTTGCAAACTTTAGCTCCATCGATTTATAATCGCTCTATTGCATTTAGCTAGGCTTTAAATAGAAACTCTTTTGACGTATTGTAAGTGTGTTAATCTTATTTAGGTATTTTCATAACCAAATAACTTAGAGAACAATCAAAGCATGTTTCCAGTAAACTAGTTTTGGCCTTAGAGCACATCAAGAAAAACATGGTTTCACTAGACATGTTTTAGAACTTTGATTTGATCCAAACAAGCCCTAAAGGTTTATGATTTAAATATAAGTCCAATTCATTTTGCTTTTTCTGGTAGCTTACCTTTGGATTTGGAACAATGACTTCTTTTTTAGCTTGTAGAAGCTAATTTATTATTAACATTAAACAACTCACATATATGGACAACTTTTTTATAATGATCCGCTTTTAGCATTCCTTTGTAAGATATATCTAAATGTTTTTTTTTTTAATGATACCAAGTCACATAATAGATCACATGTGGTATGTTTTATGTGTATACAAAAAATCGATAGATAATGTGTAAATGATTTTACACTAATACATATAAATAAACTTTGTATGAAAAATATAAATGGTATTGATTGTTTATTGATTCAGCCTTGAGTGAGCAAAGAGCAGGTTGGCGTTCAAGTTCAGTTTCATACTGAATTAAACTTGAGCGAAACTTGAGCTAGATAGGGGCAGACATAGTTATGGGGGTGCTTACAACAAGTCAATTATATCTTTTATTACTTTTTTTGATATTAATATTTGATTGTAACTTGATTATTATAAACCTTCATATTAAGGTTTCAATTTTTAATAAATTTGAACCATTAAACTAAACACTTCAATCAAGGATGTAATTAACTCAAAAAATCATGAAATTAGAGTATGTTGTGAGCAAAATAAAAAATAAAAATAAAAGAGGGTTATTTTAAATTATTATATTTCTTTCAAGAAAGAAAAAAAGTAATCACCTGCATTCATGTGTTTAGCTTGATCATATCCTCGAAAAGAGATATCTTTAGACATGATGATGTGAAAACCACACATGGGGTGATAGTGGTCAGCCAACACATCCCTCGTCAATTAGATGTTTAGGTAGTGTGATATCGTTACACGTTGTGTGTTGCCAACTCATTGATTCATTTATCAAAGCTTTGGTGTGCAGCTGCAATTACATCAATTTACGACAAAGAAGTTCGAAGTCTAATAAGTAATTGCCAGGAAAAAAAACTTATCACATCTCTTTTGTCTAACTTATTGGTACTGTTTGATTTTCACATGCATTCTGTTACACCAGGAAGGATGTCTTCAGAGCTTGTAATCGCTTTAGAACATCTCTCATCTCTGGACGGTCTTTTGGGAACTCTGTTGAGCAAGATAGAGCGACTTCGAGGACTGACATGAACTGCTCTTCTATCATGCAACAACTCCTCGGATCTCTTCTTTCTAATCGCACATCAGTACTGCCTGTGTTTTCCATCACTTGCCTGGGAAAACTTCTCCTGACATGATCGTGAAGGTTTGTAGAACCATCTCCGAACATCTCGTCAGTTGGCTTTATCCCCGTGAACATCTCAAGAAGCAAGATCCCATAACTGTAGACGTCCCCTTTGCTAGAGGCTTTGCATCCCATCCCATACTCTGCAAAATTATCCATGCAAGATGTCATCAGTCAGAAAGAGAAGTCTACTACACATGAGCAAGATTCGTAGTATATATATATATATATATATGAAAGATATCTATGTCACGCACCTGGTGGAACATACCCAATAGTGCCCTTTATTATTGCAACTGAACTCATTGACGTTTCATTCCGATTGACATCTTCGGAAAGGATTTTTGCCATTCCGAAATCCCCAACACGGGCAGTCATGTCATCGTCAAGTAAGACGTTGCTTGGCTTTAGATCACAATGGACAATGGGATATTGGCATCGGTGGTGAAGGTAGTCCATTGCCGAAGCGACATCGATGGCTATGTCCAGTTTTTGGATGTTGCTAAGGCTGTTTACTTCTGATGATGGATGACGACGTTGTCCTCCTTCAACGTCTGGATGCAGCCACATCTCAAGGCTCCCATTGGCAACGTAGTCATACACCAAAGCCTTGAATTCGCTGCCATAAGAATCGATGCTTGAGCATGAGGTTAAGTATTTTGACAAGATTGCGATGCCGGATGTTTTTTAAGGCTTCACACTCTGCCAAGAAGCTCTTGGAACCCCCTTTGTTATGAAGGTTGAGAACTTTCACAGCGATGACGACTTGTTCTTTCTCATTGTCTAGCATTCCCTTGTACACAGACCCATAACTGCCCACACCAATCAAGTTAGATAAAGCGAACCCATCAGTTGCTTTATGGAGCTCATGGTAAGAAATTTTTCTCATGTACTGGCCTTTCTCTGAGGTGGACACTGAAGGGTTTCCCTTTTTCAACCTTCTTACAATATACCACAACAAAGCACCCACCAAGGCTAGAACGACTGTTACAGAAGCTATTGGGATTAGTACAATAACATAGATCTTCATGCTTTTCTTGGATGATATCTGAGTAGGGGGGCATTGTGGAAGGTGAAGTTGAGGAATTCCACCACAAAGCTTCTTATTTCCTACAACTGAAAACGCACTTGCATTTCCAAAGACACCATGTTTGGGCACTTCACCATACAAACTATTGTATGACAGGTCGAGAAACGAGATTGAGAGCTTGGCTAGATCCTTGGGGGTAGACCCAGACAAGTTATTGTGTGATATGTCTAGTTCCTGAATGGCTTTCATCTCGCTGATCTTCGTTGAGATGGTTCCTTGGAATGAATTTCTGCCCATGAGAAGATATTCCATGTCCTCACAATCAACGATGGACCATGGAATTTCTCCAGAGAATCTATTATCAGAGACGTCTAGTTTCGCAAGCTTTTTCAACTGGCCCATCTCAGTTGGCAAAGACCCTGTGAAGGAATTGTGGTTCAAGTTGAGGGAAATGGTCAAGGATGGTATTCTCATTAGTTGTGGAGGTATGACACCTGCGAGATTATTATGGGAAACGTCTAAACTCAGCAAGGATCGACAGTCTCCCAAGGTTCCAGGAAGGCTTTCTGTCAACCGATTTTTTCTGGAGAGAGAGCTTGGTCAATCGGGTGAGGTTGCCAAGTGAAGAAGGGATTTGTCCCGACAAGTTGTTCATAGACAAGTTCAGGACTCGGAGGTTTTGAAGGTTCCCAATGGAAGCAGGAATGGTTCCTGTAAAAGAGTTGCCCTGTAGTTGAAGATCTGTCAGGCCTACAAGGGTTTCAATCTCTTGGGGGATGGTCCCATTGAGGTTGTTACCCCACAAGTACAACAAAGAGAGGTTTGGGGAGAGGTTGCCGATGTGATGTGGCACTTCCCCTTCAAAAGCATTGTTTGCAATACTCAAATGATTGAGTCCGGGGAAGTTCCTAAGAGATGAAAGGAAGTCCAACGAACCCCCTAGCTGATTCCCTTCGAAATTTAAACAATTGAGCTCACTAAGACTTCCCATATCACTTGGCAAGTAACCACTGAAGCGGTTGTAACTAAAGTCGAGTATGTACGAGTGTGTGGCGTTTGATATGGAGGTAGGAGTCGATCCCGTGAAATCATTTCCTCCGACTTCTAGACTTCGGATGTTAGGAAAACCAAGAGCCAGGTTGGGTGGAAGACTTCCATGCAGATTGTTAGAGACGACCGAAAGGACTCTGAGAGATGAAAGGTTGTAGAGGGACAGAGGGAGTTTACCTGAAAGGTTGTTATCGGAAAGCATTAGGATTCGCAGCCCTGCAATGAGACCGACGGCCTCCGGTATCTCACCAGCAAGAGCATTGCGCCAAAGAGATAGACTAGTGAGAGACGTGAGGCTACCAACAGATGGGGGTATGGTCCCTCCAAAGGCGTTCTTGGATAGATCGAGTTTTGTAAGGAAGCGAAGGTTTCCGAGCTCCTCAGGTATCTCACCGCGCAGTTGGTTCCCTCCAAGTTTGAGGACTCCGAGGAAGGTGAGGTTTCCCAAGTGAGGAGACAAGGGCCCTTCCAAGCCACGACCCCGTAGATCTAGGACGGTCACCCTCAACTCTCTTGCAGTGGCAGGAGTTGCGCATGAAACTCCCTTCCACCTGCAGAAGTGGAGGCTGTGATTGTTCCATGACTCCAGGGCTCCATGTGGATCGCTCATCTGATCCTTGAATGCAAGCAAAGAGATGCGATCTGTTGTTGAAGTAGTATCGAAGGCAGCTCCATGAACCCATTTTTTTCCCCTGGAAGTTTTACTTCCATTGGGATTCGAATCCACAACCGTGGGAACCCCGTGACCAGAGTGTGAATGAGCTCCACTTTGTTCTGTGACAGTTCCATAAACTGTTATTGCTTGCAAGAACACAACGCAAGTGACAACAACATGAAATGGAATGATGGAATTCATTGTGGGGATGATCTCCGAGAGACTGGCTCTAAAGAGGATCTACAAAAGTGTGTATGGTGTTGGGTGGTGTAAGAATGAGATACATGAGGTATGCTTTATGGTTCTCTGTATATCTTTTTGCATTTTGGGCTCCGACGCGTAACGTGATGGTAGACTAGACGACCTCTTTCTTGGACATCACCTCATCAGTCCATTATACTTGATAAGTTAGTCACCAAGATGACTAGTCAACAACGTGTGGAAAATTAATCCTCCAATACGTCATTTAGTTCTCTTTGAATATAGAATAAGTCTTACAGAAAATTTAGGATAAGAATTACTATTTCATTTGGTTACCTAAAAATTAAAATAAACTCAAAACAAAAATTCTTATTCTGATTTATTTATTCTAGAATAACTATTCAGTAAGGAGTAGAATGAAGTTATTTTATTAAGTTATTCTAATACATGTATGTATACGATGTATTTATTTTTTATTTAAAAATTAATACATATATAATAAAATATATACATACTTTAAATTAAATATATATATTAATAATCAAGTTGATTATTATTAATTTACATATTTTCTACTTATTCTAACACTTATTCTGATATTTATTCCACTTTTCATCCATACTAGAATATCTCCGTAGTCCTTATCCATACTTATTCATCTTTAAAAACAATCAGTTTCAAATTAAATAGCAATACTATCAAAATACTAATACTTCTTTCTATTTATTCCTACTTTTCTTCTTCTACATCCAAAAAGGAACTTAGAGCTTTATAATTCTCTATATATCTTTACGCATTTTGGGTTTCTTCGTACAAGAAAGTAAATGTCGAGAAGTCAAGTCGACGCATAACATGATGGTAGACTAGATGAGCTTTTTCTTGGACTTCACATATCAGTCCATCATACTTGGTAAGTTAGTCAGCTAGATGGCATCGATGTGTAGAAAACTAATCCTCCAATATGTCATTCATCTATTTTGTCCATACTTTGGTAAGTTAGCCACCTAGATGACTAGTCGACCTGTGGAACAATAGTCCCTCAACAAGTCGACTAGGTGGCTAACTTACCAAGTATGATGGACACTGATGTGGTGATGTCTAAGAAAAAGGTCATCTAGTCTGCCACTTGTTGTACGGTAATTTGGAGGAAATCTCAAGTTGTCATGACTCTTCAAAATCTCTCTTCTCAATTGGTCTCTCATTAAAATTTTTAATTCAAGTTATTTAATTTAATGTTTTTAATTTTTCAAAAACTTACTTTATAAACCTTATTAAAATAAAAAAATCATTTAAATCACTTGCATTTTCCACGTGCAACCCACCACTTCACTTAAAGTTATGGTTTACCAATGCCCCAAGGTAGGGGTAGAATCCCCATGCACCCTGAAGTGGTAAGCATGGGGGGAAGGAGAAGTAGCAGAAGAGGTTAAAGCAAGAGAAAGAGGGTCTGAAAGCCGAATCTCCTCTGGAGTAACAAAAAGAGGCTCGCTGGTTTGCTAAGCCATAGTGGATCGCAAGCGGGCAAGGACAAGGCTACGAGGGAAAGCTGGAGCACGAGCTCAAAAACGAGCTATCACCAAAAGCAACAAATAGCTCGGAATAGGGGAGAAGAAAGACAAGACGCTGCCCACGACAACGACACTCAAGCTCCTTGCTAAGGACCTTGCACCTTGCTACTTGTGGATACAGGTAAAGAAACTATAGGTAAGAACTCAAGAAGACGCAATGGAAGTGATTAAGGTTGTATGCGCAATGCAAATGAATGCCCTAGTATGTACTCTCTTACTATGCCTGATTTTCCATCTAACGTAAAACTATGGAATTTGTTGTATTAATTGAATATGGTTTATTTATGGATAATTAGATGTTGTGGCTGTTGTTGTCGTCTCTTTCTCTATGTTTTGCCTTCCCTGGTTATATGTTTTCCTGATTTTATGTGCACCTATTTGTGCTTGTGGGCTCATGTGAGTGTATGGGACTCACTTGGACTTAGTCAAAGGAGTCCAACCACATACTTTAAGCACAAGCACTTCTCCTCCATGCCCGTGATCCCTACGAGGGGAGGGCAGTTAGTCTTGTCCCATCCTTAGCAGTGAAGCCAGCAGTGATGGCTGGCGGGAATCCAAGATGCTGTAGGCAAGGTGATGGAGATTTAAGGAGGTTCGACACGAGAAGGAGGAAGGCCATGACCCAAGGAAGAGAGGTGAAGCTGGAGGTGAACCGAGTGAGGGAGAGGAGGAGAACCTTGAGCCAGTGGAGGGGATGACGTGCTTGCCACCATCAAAGGATGTTGGAGGTACGTGGGGCTCGCCGGAGCAAGGTACGTATTCCCCTCTCTTCTCCATTTCTCAGTTAGGGCTTAATGGGTTCATATGATAAATCATGCATAGATGATGTAAAAAAAAATCATATTTAAATGGGGAAAATGATGGAAATGAGATGAATAACATGTTTATGATGAGATCATGAAATTTCATATAGATTTCGTGGGATTTTGTTGATGATTTCGAATGCATGCGACAGTAACTTCGTATGAGCTTTATGTATTTGTGATTTCTATAGAACAACATGTTTAATGGTTTTATGAATGAACTGAGGGATTTTAAAGTAGATTTGGAGGTCTACACCCCATGTTTTATTTGTGATTTATGTGGTTGATTTGATAGGTCCGCCCCACACTCTTATTTTAGGGAGAAGAGATGGCATGGGCTGGGGAAGGTTTTCTACAATTGTCGAAAATGATATGCCGAACTGAGTTCGGTATGCCGAAATGCCCCAATTGGGGTCCCCTAAAGTACTGATTCCGAAGATCGAAGTTTTTCGATCGACCAAATCTAGAGATTTCGGACGACCGGCTAAGTTCAGTCGATCATTCTACTAGGGGAACTGATAAACTGATAGGGATTCAAGCGATTGAAGGTTTCTGTCGACCAAATTAGGGATTTTTGGTCGATCGGGATCCTATTTGGTATGTCGAATCAGGACCTAGGTCCATATTGAGAAATATTTTGTAAAATGCTGATAAAATGGGACAAATGTATAATAAACGTATGAAAGGCATAGAAATGATTTATGAGATGTTTCATGTAAACATATTGTTTTAATGATGTTTACCATAAATTATTAAACATGAACTATGTAGAAATGAATGTAGACCTATGAGAGGGGTGAATACATGGTATGATGAACCATGGAATGAATAAGAACGTGAATGAATGATTTTGAGAACCATAAATGATAAATGTAAATAATGATGTGTGAGATTTATAAAGGGTTTTTATGAATGAAAACTGGTTTTGCAAAGTGATTTGAAATGGAAACTGCATGTGCTTTTAAAATAGATTTCTGAGATTTGAATGTGCCACATTTAGGCTAGGACTTGCCGACAGGGGTAGTGAGACCTCTAGAAATGTCGGAGACGTGTCCTTGGTTGTGGTTGCTGAGTTACGATCTGAGGTAGGAGTCTCGAGATTGTGGTAGTACTGTAAGACCTAAAGTACGGTAGACCCAGACTATCCTCAATGTCGATGCTGATCGGCTTTGGGGTTAAAGTCTCCAAGTACTCGAGCACTAGGGCATCGTGAGGATGCATTCAGTGTTTGTACCATTAAGGGTACGCTTTTGAGGCTGTGGCCAGGCGGTTGAACTCCTATGTGGGGTGATTCACCGTAACACTGTAGTGTGGTCGGGGATGAAGCCTCGACAACTGCTTATGGCCAGGTCGGTCGCCTTTGGCTAGGATGATACGATCAGTTTTGAGATATGGATTGAGATTTGTGGTAAGTTAGTTTCCAGTCTTAGTTTATTGTGGTTTGTGATAATGGAATGAGTTGTATTTTGGGCTGGAAGTTTAGATGAAAATGTTTTCTTGAATTATGCATAAAGACTTACTAATGAGCATGAGGTTTTAAAAAGGAAAAGAAAAGAAAGTTTTTGAAATGACATTTTCTACTGGTTTTATCGAATTACATGTGTTGACTTTTTGGTGTTTGTAGTTCCTTGAGTTTTTCTAACTATGTAGAGTTTTTACCAGTTTTGTTGTTGTTTTGGGGCGTGTACTGGATGACATTCTTGTCACTCACGTGTGGTTTTTGGTTGCTTTGTCTCAGGTGCTTAGAGGGAGGTGTAGTCTTGTCTGGTGCATTACTTCGGAGTCACTCTAGCCACACACAGGTCTGAGTGTTTGATTTTATTTATATAATTTTGTTAAATTAGATTTAATTATTTGCTTTAGGTAGTGTTTGTAATGTTGTGTAGCACAAGGGGTGTTACATGCTTGGCCACTAGTTGGCTTCCATCAGCAATGGTATTGACTTTCTATTAAGAGGTAGAGTGCTAGGTTCTGCAAAAAGTTCTTTGAATCTCATAACAACCTCAACAAGCTTTTGTGGCACATATTCGCTGATCATCTCTCTACAATCTTGGAAGGTTTGACTTCCAGCTCATGTATCTACAACATGTACAATTCCTTAGCTTCTCACAGTAATTTTTCACATTTTGAATGTCAATGTAATAGGTTCGTTACATTGCATTCCCCTTAAAATCTTTTTTTTTGTAACACCCCTACCTCGACATGCTAGTACCAAACTACCCACAACTACTTAATAAACAAATAATCTTACCAAAGTTAGCAAGAAACTTTAGTAAATAATTAAATAACTGAAGATAAAACTCAACAAAGCCTATTCTTACCTAGAACATGTGGTGTGCAGCTATGTGGCTCCAATTATATGCACTAAACTAGAGTGCAG
Organism: Posidonia australis; assembly: GCA_024699735.1. Taxonomy (NCBI): domain Eukaryota; kingdom Viridiplantae; phylum Streptophyta; class Magnoliopsida; order Alismatales; family Posidoniaceae; genus Posidonia; species Posidonia australis. The sequence goes on from JAMKQA010025786.1 coordinate 28,810, forward strand.
CTCCATGCTTTGCATCTGAAGGAAAAGCAATACAGACACGTATGAGTGACATCCAATTGTCACCCAGTACATGCTTACCAAAATAGTGAAAACCACAAATCGAAAACTAGAACTTCTAGCACCCAGTTCCAAAACCACATGGTTGTCTCTCTTGACAGTTTCTAACCTGAAGCCTGCAAGAGGCACCAAAACTACAAGTTCTAAAACAAAGAAGAACAAATTTTCCTTTTAAACTTGCCTTTTGAAAACCATTTGCTCTTTTCTTTAAAATCCTATGTCATTCTTTGAAAATCCATTATGCACCCTTAAAACGACTACTTTATGTCAAACCAAGTTTAGAAAACCACAACTCAAAACCAAGGTCTCATTGGAACAAAGTCGGAAAATCTGAATTCGAGCATAGAAAACCACAAACACGCACCTAGCGTCAAAATCTATCGTGTCACTATGGCCACTAGCGACTAACCATCCAACAAGCAGCCATTAAAGCATACTACACTATCACAAATAAGCCACCTTATGTAGAAACTAGTTCATCCTAGGTCCTTACTCTAAGAACCCTCCAAAGGTCTACTCTAGGACAAATATAAGGTACATCTTCTCGATGTTCTCAACTCAGACCACCTAGGTCTCTAACTCGGGTCTTACCACTCAGTAGTCACAACCTTGGACCTATAACTGACCCTCTAGAGGTATCAATCATCTCTGGTCCATCAGTACAGTCCTATGACTCCTACCACTCAGCAACCACGACCCTAGGCTCGTAATTGGTCCTCTAGAGATATTAATTATCCCTGATCCACCAATGCGACCCACAGTCCTTGTGGTTCCTACCAAAAACCACAGAAACTAATTCCAAACTTCCGCAAATTTATGCAATTCTTTTGCAAATCTCTTTGAAAACCATTGAAAAGAAAACCACCTCCATAAAGCCTTGAAAATTCCACAAAAGCCATATCTCTACACATGCATCAAGCCACAATATTTATAAAACAAGATTGAGAGAAGACAATGGAAGACTCTATCCCAAAATCACCAGAACACTCAAATACCATAAGACACTCAATATAAGTATAAATAATTCAAGAAGGAATCACACATTTACTAAGACCAACCACCTTATTATGCATTCAAAGCCAGGTTTGGCATACTGAACTCCTTCTGGTATGTAGAAACGGGTTCTAGTTGCACACTCAAAACTAGATTTGGCATATTGAAATCACTTCGGTAAGCCAAAAAGGGTCCTGCTAGAACCCATAAATGGCAGCACCCTTTTGCCATTTGCCAAGCTCTCTGAGAAAATTCAAGGCATAACCATCTCATTTTGATGCAGTCCACAAATTACATAAATAAAAATTATCCAAAAGGACCAAGGTAGTCGATGTACCTTCACCAACATTCGTCTCCCTTTCTCGAAAGCCCAACGACAATGGTGCTTGGCGGTGATGAATGACAATCACCTCTCCCTCTCACAACCTTGAACCTTTCTCCTCCATGATTTATTCACTTGACACCACTCATCCTTGCTCCCTTTTAAAGGCATCCAAATTTGGCACATCTCAGGAATCCCGACGAAATCGACAAGCCCCACTCACAAGCCAGTTCACCAATGACATCGGCGAGTAGAAATTGCAGGGCAATGAGGTCACAGGCTCTGGCTCTTCCTTCTCATCACGTCCTCTTCTTCCTGACTCGGGCTCATGAAAGGAAAAAAGGATCACGAATTCCAAATCACATGTTAATTGTGATTAAATAATGTTTTAGAATCTGTCTCCAATCACTGTAGATACCCAATTTTGTATATCGAAATTGTTTCGATATGCTAATTGGGATCTTGGCTATGAATCTCCTAAACCCAGATTTTGGCATGTCAATTCTCCATTCGATATGCTAAATGGACTCTCAGTATAGAGCCCAACAACCCAAACTTGGCATACTGAGTACCATTCGGTATGTCAAAATAGATCTTAATTGAGAATCTAACAGGTCCTAATTTCGGTATACCGAATACCATTCGGTGGGCCAAAATCTACCCTAAACCAATTCCAAATGTGTTTTCCAAATACTCAACTTGAAAATAATTCTTCCTTGAACCTTAAATTCTTCTTAAAATACAATGCAAGGAAAAATGTCCACAATACATATTATAATCTCCTCAACCACAGATGTTACACTTTTTCATGCCAACTGAATTCCATAATTTTGTTCCTTCAAACTCCATTTGATGGTGTTCGATGTTTCAATCCATTCAATGCCCATAACTACATCACATCCACCTAATGGTAATACAAAGTGATCCACTATCAATTCAAAGTTGTTGCATCTTAATTTATACATTAAAGCATCTTCTTGAGCATGAAGTAGATTCTCCCAACCAACCCAACTTTGATTACCATCCTCTCATCCATGAAATTGTTGGTGTTACCTGAATCCATGAGTATAGTGATAGGTATGCCATTCAAGTGATTCCTAAGTCTCATGATCCTAGGTTTCACCCTTCCGCTTACGCCAATTAGAGACACTTCTGGTCCTTTAGGTGTGGGATAATAGTTCTCAGCTTCAACTTCTTCTTCCCTAACATTGTCCTCCATATATAAGCTCCTTCTTACACTTGTGATTCTTGTGACATTTTTCACCACAATTGAAGTACAACTCCTTCCTCCTCACATATTCTTCTTGAGACATATGTTTGTAAGAGTTCTAGTATACTTCTTTCTATTCAGCTCAGAAGTCTTATTAGCCAAGGGCCTCCTTTCCATGAACTTATCTGAATTAGTTCTTCTCACTTTCCTTTTGAGCCCTTTATGCTTGACCACTTCTATTAGCACCCTCAATGTTTTCAATATAATTCTCTACCTTGGAAAACCATCTCTTAGGATCCTTAGTCACATCTATGCATGTAATGCCCCACATTTTCCATAATAATTTAAAATAAATTAAATTACGGAAAAATTAAAGCCAAACAAAAAATATCTAACTACCAGGAAACTATGTGTGCTGTTAGGAGACTCCAGACTATATGCACTTCGCTAAACCAATCACATGTCTACACCTACAAACCAAAACCACAAGGAAAACGCATGAGTGATAGGAGTTACCCAGTACGCACCCTAAGAAAACCGCAGAAAGCAAATCATAATTACTTTTCTTTTAAAATTCATTTTGCAAACCATTTTTTCAAAACTTCACAAACTGGGCCTACATCGGCCAAAACCACAACCGAGGCCCTACTAGCCCAAAACCACAAGCAAAGGCTCTCAATGGCCAAAACCACACACAGTGAGTCTGGAAGTCCAGCGCCAGCCAACCAAACTCTGGCCACATGCAGTCCACCGAAGAGTGACCATGGCGTTCTGCATTGCTACGATGAAGTCACCTTATGCAAGAGCGATCACCGTCCCGCGATTCTCCCTACCTAGAGAATCCTCACAAAGCCAACCCCTCCTTGTGAAGGCTGTCCTGTCTTCTCAGGACGCTACCAGCTATGGGGCACATGTCCCATCCGCATTGGCAACCACAGGGTAAGCCTCCTCACGGCGTCCTCCACACATGGTGCTCAAGAGGGAGTATCATGCCTCCACACCCGACAATACTCAAACCTTAATGCTCATAGCGACAGCAGGAGTATCATATCTCCCAGTCATGTCACAAGACACCTCAACCTGTGAACCACAACCCTAGCCTCGAGACGATAGTCAAGAAGTCTAATACCTCCAGAACCAAACGTCCCTCAGCCTTAGGTATCTCAGCTCCCAACCTCGATCAGAGAGTCACGCCTGACCACCTAAGAATGTCGTCACATTCCCTGGTCCCGACGATATGGTCCCACATTGTCTCGGCCTACACACAGAAAACTGGGAAAACTATTTTCCAAAACTACCAACTTATCTCTTTGAAATCCATTTTCCAAAACCATTTTATTTCTTTGAAAAGTCTTCCAAAACCTCGGCAAAACGGCGCATCAGGTGTCCCAGGAGACCACCACTGACGGCCCGCAATCCCATCTTACAGGGACAATATAAACCAATCCCGAAAATCACTTCATTAAAACACATTTTCCAAAAATCCAGGAAAAACCCCAAAAATGCCTTGACAGACATGTGCATGTGGAGCACGCATCTGGCTAGCGCCCTTGGCACTTTCGTCTGAACGCTAATAGAGCCTGGACCAGGGGCCTGAATTGCTGTCGAACCCGTGCATGTGGCCAGCGCAATCGGCCCGCATCCCCAGTTTTCTATCAGAATTTAGACACTTGCAATAGGGCACCCAGAAATCACCTAAAGTGGGAGCTCCAACTGAAACCCCCCAAACAAACACTAAAAATCTCGAATAAAATATATATGGTAAACCCTCGAGTTTACTCCAAAACTTAACAAACAAAACTGAAATTCATTCACCATGCATTAAGATGAAAATCACAAAGGCATAAGGGTCATAATGACCCAAATCTCAACCACCGACATAAATACCCATAAAAACCACAATAAATTCCCAAAAATTCTAAAACATTAAATTTAGCCTAGATTACATGCATCCTAGGCATTTCTACAATTTTACATGATTTCTACATATTAAATTGGGGTTACGTACCTGAAATGAGCTCTAACGAATTTCGATTGACTCCGGCGACTCCGCACGTCCACTGCCACTCCACAACCCTAGGGACGACACTCCGAAGCTTCCCGCACCCCCACGAGTTGCCGCAAGCCACTACCTCCTGTCTCCCACTCTCAAGCCCTCTCTCTGTCACCCGCACCCACCCACAGACCGAAAGGAGGAGTGAAGAAGAAGATGGAGAAGGATAGGACGGGGGGAAGAGAGGAGGAAAGGAAGGGAGGGAAGAAAGCTGGGGCTCCGATGTGTCGGAAGGGACTCGCCCACTGCACGTGTTATATACACGGGGGAGGAGGTCACCACGCACTTGCCCACCAACCTCCGACATGCACACACCAGCCAGTCTTCGGCCACCCTCCAGCCTCGCAGCACACAACCCGATAGCCAGCTCCAAGGCACAAGCCAACAATTCCCCGCACCAAACAATTCCCCACATGGACCCCACACTTGGGCCCACAAGCACAGTGCCACAATGCACAGTGCCAACCATGTACAGGAACACACCACAGAAGCCAACCCACGAGGCCCAAGTCCAAAAGCACAAATCCACACAATAGGTCTAGGAACAGTAACACCCGTCCAAGAATAAATTCATTAAAATATAAATAATTACAAAATGAATTTTATAGGTGTTACAATGCAGACTTTTTGCATTTACTTGTTTGACATTAGCAATATAAGATCTAGAATTCTTACTAGACTACTCCCTAGTTCATCACTTACTCTTACTACCTTCTAGGATTTGAAGTTTAACTACCATTTTGGAAATCTCCACTTCAAGCGTTTGAAAATTCCCACCATATCTTGCCAGAGATTCCTATTGCTCAACTTCATCTCAACTTTTAGCTCCACCATGATCAACTCCATCTCCTCCTTCATCAAAGCTTTGAAAGCTGCCATCTCCTTAAGTTGCATCTTTTCTAGCTCGTGGTGGTCCCCTGTCAACTCCATTGGCAATTTGATAGCTCCTCTGATGGTAGTAGAACTAAATGCAACTTGGAGTTCACTAGAATGGCCACTACGCATCTAGATTGGTGTGTTGCACAAGATGGGGTGGAAATTGATGAAGATTGGGGAAAACCCAAATCTATTGATTCAATATGAGACCAAAGACCTGAATTAGCACATTACATATCATAGGGATTACAATCTTTTTAGGAATCTCCAATGCATTTCCAAAAGCTACTACAATGAAACAACTTCTAATTGTTTGCTAATTAGATTTTATTTGGGCATATGGATAAGATATTGACCCAACTACAAACATGGAGCTTATTCCTAATAACAAAACTAAGACCCTATTTGAAATCTCCTAAATGTAAAAGTAAGATTCTGAGTTTTTTTCTAGAAGTTGACTTTTAAGAGTTTTTTGTAGAAGTTAGATTTTAGGTTACTTTCAAAACTCTTGTTTGATAAATAAAATTCTATTGATAGAAATTAGATTCTAACAAAAGCTAAATTACATATCTACCTCCTTACAAACCCTCCTCTCCATTTTTTTCCTTTCTTCCTCTCTTCCTTTCTCCATTTCTTGTGCCCCTCTTCCTCGCTTCCTCTCTCCATGCTTCGGCACCCAAAAGGTTAGCACGAACATCTCAAAAAGAGAGAATCAAGTCGTCCTTGTGATTGAACAAAATAGAGTAGAGGTAAGGACTTACATTGCAAGCTCAACAAGTGAAGGAAGGTATCAAAAAAATCACTAACAATGTCAGTACAATAGTCGAACAACCCTCCTTTTCTTCTCCAATCCTCGTTCACACTTTCATAGAGAGAGAGAGAGAGAGGGGGGGGAGAGAGTGAGAGAGTGAGAGAGAGAGAGAGGTCCACTACAATCCCTAGTCAAATTCTAGGGTTTGCCTTCCACCAATGACCACCACACCACCACTGCTACCAAGCTGACCTATTGGGATCTTAGACGTCATTAGAAGGGATGAATAGTGAATTTAGGGATAATATATAAATTAAAGTTTTTTTAACAATTTCAAGCAAAGAACATAAATATATGGGGTTGAAAGTTAAAGTACAAACGTATAAAAAAGGAGATGAGAGAAATTGAGATGCACAAGTTATTTATAGTGATTCAACCTCCTCAGTTTAGTCCACTCCTTGAGAATTCTTTGAGAATTTTTCTATTCCAATCTTGTTATTTAGCCAAGATCCCATTGTTACACTCCTTGATGAACTCTCGTCAAGCTTTTCAAAAACCTTGATTGGTGCACCTCACAATCAGAGAAGCAATTAGGCCTTGAATCTTGACTTATAATTCTTTTTTTTTGCAATCTCCCAAACTTTTTTTCACAAGGTGGAAGGATGAAAGTGAAACTCTCTTATTTGAGATTTTTTTTTCCTCAGTAGATAGGAATTCAATGCTTGGAAAATAATGTAGATTGAAATTCTCTAGTAAGTGTCTCTTTTTGGATTGTAGGGGATTCTATTTATAGGAAAACACTAATGTGAATGTGTGAGTAATGTCTATATTTTTTCTTCAACGTTCAAAAATTGTTGAACAAAATCATTTGGTATGCTGAAATCATTCGGTTGGCCAAAATCCATAACGATCGAACACTTCAGTACACCGAAATAATTCAGTATGTCGAAGATGCTCTCAGTTGTAAACCCAGTCAGCCCAAATTTTGATATACCGAAAATATTCGGTATATCGAAATGTCCTGTTTTAGTCCTATAATGAATGATGGGTTTTAGGACAAAGGTTATTTTCCTAAGACACTATGAGGATATGTGGGAGAGTATTATAAATTCCTAGAGTACAACATATTACAATTACATGATACTTTAATTACAATAAAAACTTAGTCTTCAATCTTCAATAGACTTCACTTGATCGTACACATATGCCTCTTCATAGTCCATTTCTCCTTCTTCTTTTTGCAAAGTTCATGAGAACTCTTTTTTGATCTATTAAGAAGGTTAGCTCATAAATATGTTTTGTTAACATTAAAATCAAGATGAGACAATTCTGCCAACATGACCCTCCCAATCTCCCACCATGGGGTGTGTTTAGGGGAAGCCCTCCTTGGAGGTGACGACAAGGTAAACCAAGGACCTGATCAAAGAATCCAAGGAAATTCTTAGGCCCACTTGAACTCTGCCTCTGCCACAGGACGGCCTTAGCGACGATTCTAGGGGTGGTCGTAGGGGGGTGGTGAGGGTGAGCAGACAACATGTGGCGATGAGGAAAAGAGGGAGTAGGCAGTCACCGAGGTAGTCGTGGGGGGTGAAGCCAGGGGTGTCATCCATCACCATCAATTCTTTCTCCGATAACTAGACGATGAAGCTGTCCATCTCCATTTTTTTTACCATTTGTTAATATTTAGAATGATGGTAAATTTATAAATATTAATGGTATTTCAAAGTAATTTATCAAAAATAATAAGACTAGTATTGTAATTACATGACTTATTTATCCAGTTTCTATCAGAAACTTCCTTTAGTTAATTTTTGGAAAAGTATGAATTTACACGTAGGGGGGGTTTGTGCATCTAGAAAGCACTGGATTTGATTTGGACGGAAAGTGAATTCCTGTTGACCAAGTAAAATATTGGTGTTTGTGCATATTGTTGGAAATGAAACCAATGGAAAGTAAATTCCGTCGGATTCCAAAGTATAAAAGCCTAACCCACACTTCATTTCTCACTCCCTTCCGTAGAATTTCACCAGATTTCCCTCCAATCCCTCTCGTCCTCATGAAAATCCTCTCCGCAGTCCTCCCCCTCCCCACATCCTCCCCCTCCCCGCAGTCCTCCTCCCTACGTCCCCGCATCCTCCCCTCCCCGCAGTCCTCCTCCTCCCCGTGTCCTCCCCCTCCCCGCGTCCTCCCCTCCCCGCGTCCTCCCCTTCCCGCAGTCCTCCTCCTCC